>BRDA01065980.1:0-14961 GCA_036984385.1 Crenuchus spilurus | reverse complement strand
CCATTCGTATTACAATGCTACTTTTATTTATGTAGGCACAACACCACACACACACACACACACACACACACGCACACACACACACACACACACACACACACACACACACACACACACACATATATATATATATATATATATATGGTATATATATATATATATATATATATATATATATATATATATATATACACCATTTATATGTACATACCAGACCTCTAAAGTAATTCAGAATCTGTCGTCTAAGATTTGCTTCCTGTAAGGAAGTTAAAGAATTGTAAAACTGCTGGAGCATTCATTCTCTTCTGCAGTGAAACTCAGCGTTCCTCTGAGATCAATGCTCTTTATCTATTCATCTGTGTACAGTAAATCAGCGCTGGGCCTTCTGCAGCTGTACATAGGTGACTGGCTGTACTCCTGTACTGTGTAGTCTGAGAGAATAACACACACCATATTTCTGTCTGTCTACAGCAGCTCTATGATGGAGGACAAAAATGCATCTGAAATGTATCGACATTTGGAATATTCAAAACAATATATCTAATTATATACACATGTTTAAACAAAGCATGCACATGAAATACATTATAATTTACGGCATATTTTAATGCACACATACTATTTACTGAGTTTAACATTAAACATAAAAACTGTGCATTACATGTGTAGAGAAATGCCATATTGAAGTCTGTTCCCAATGAAAGATCCATCCATTATCTTATCCGCTTAATTCTCATCAGGATTGTGGTTAGCCCCCTACCCCCTTACCGGGCACAGGGCACAGCATTAGACTATCCTATCCAAGCCCATGACAGGTCACCAATCCATTGTTGGGTGCACACATGCAGACAAATTAAGAGTATCCAATTCACCTGACCTCCATGTTTGTGGACTGTGGGAGGAAACCCATGCAGACACGAGGAGAATATGGAAACTCCACCCACATGGGGACTTGAACCCAAGACCTCAGCGCTGAGAGGTGAACATGCTAATCATGATGAAGTTTTCTGATGTACTGAATCATTCCCAAAAGAAAAATAATAATTTTTTAATTGAAGGATTCTGAGAGCATTGTAATATGTCTACTTGCAATTTGGCCACACAGTCATGTTCATATCAGTGGAGAGCTCTGTCGCACTCATGCAGACTTCATCTTCATGCAAATTAAGGTGAATGATGTAATGGATTTAGTCCATTGTTGAACCTATTTTAGCTCAACACAAATGAGCATGGCATCTGTAATGAACTTAGCCTATTGAGGAAGGGTTGACTAGCCTTCAGCATGAGCTTACTTTAAGCCTGAAGGCAGAGAATGAGGCTGCAATGGTGGCCATCTTTGTCTTCTAAAAATCTGTGACAGTAATAATGAAAATTCTAGCTATAATAGAGAACTGCTGACAGTGAAGATATGGAGGAAAGACATTTGTTTGGATGTAGAATAAATGGTTTGAGTTTGCTGAGACAGCGTTGGTGTTACATTAAATAAAATAAGACATGGCATTGACAGTATTCAATTGTTTACTTTCCCTGGATAACCTTGATAAGAGTCCTGCTTCATTTTCAAAACAGAATTTCTTGAGAAGCAGTGTTAATTTTGACAGGTGATTTTGATTTAGTTTTAGTCCTAGTCTTCTGACTACAATGTACATTAGTTTTAGTAAAATTTTAGTCAGGTAGTTATTGTTAGTTTTAGTCTAGTTTTTGTGGACGAAAACTGAAAACATTTTAGTCTAGTTAAAAGTTTAAAATATTTAATCTAATTTTAGTTGTATTTTTTTAGTTATAATATTTTTAAATTAGAGCTGTTTTTAGACTGCTTACTGTTATTTTAATAAAACAATAGTCTTTCATTTTTATTACATTTAATAACACAATGACATCAGATATTGTGGAAGTTGGCCCATTTTTTTTTTTCTAAAACACTTTGTGTTTATTTAACTTTTACATGACAAAATGTAGTATGTAAATACAATTTGGTATCAACGTGACTAAACACACATTAACAGCAATCCCTTCACAGCCTCTTAAAAACCAGAAATTATTTATATCTGCGTAAATATCCAGTATAACAAACAGACACATGAGAGAAGTCTGCCCTCTGAGCTTTCTGTCACAAACGATAAAGGATAGATTAAGAGGAAAAGAGTTGGGTTTCTCTGGTGTGCTGGCCTTTCCTCATTTCTTTTACTCATTCTTGTTGGATTAACTTTGAACTTAATGTGGACTACCACGGCTTATGTGCCTTTCCTCTTCGTTTCGTTATATGACTGCATTTAAAATGAAACGTGTGTTTGTGATCTATTTAACCTGAAATAATAATAACGGATTGCACATTTCCCTTTTATACATTGAAAAATTCAAACATGAAACATATCAGATACACATATTCATCACCATTAGCTAACTAGTTAACAGCTAGATAGCTAGCTACACTCGCAACATTAGCTTACCTTTTTGTAAAGCTTGTGGTGGTGAGAACTGAGGACCTCTTGAGGTTCGTCATGTTTTTCCCAGTTATTTTAAATCCACAAACTTTGCACTTTTGTGTGGCAGCGAAAGTGAAATTACTCCATAAATCGCTTCTTCTTTTCTGTCCAAGCTGCGGCAGTGACGTCAGCACCTTGTGTTGTTAAACTGCACCAGTGTGACTGGGGAGCTTAAGGTGTTGTGAGAAAGTCAGACGTGCGGCAGGTTTATTTTAAAAAGCGTATTACTGGACAAAAACATTATTTGACATTTTTGTTTCATTTTTATTTGTAGTTGAAAAGTCTAATACTTTGTCATAGTTTTCATTTTAAAATATTAGTTCTTATTTAGCTCTCGTCTCGTTTTCGGTGTGAAAAAATGGTTGTCAGCGAATATTTTTCATCATAATTCGTTAACCATTAAAATCCGTTAAAATCATTCGTTAACGAAATTAACACTGTTGAGTAGGAATATGTGAGATTTTTATTTCCCTGGCTCTTCAGAAATGAATTTAGATTCAATTCAGTAGTTCTATTGCTTGTGTTTGCTAACTTACTATCACGGTTTTAATTAATTTTATGCTGTGACATGGGGTGTGACAACAAGAAAAAGGATAAAGAATGATCATTTTATAGACTTCCCAAAGACACAGACCAGAGGGAAAAATGACTTGCCAAGATCAAATGGACAAACTGAACACCTACCAAAAGCAATAAACTTTGCAGTGCACAACTGCAGTTTTATCTCCGGCGAGTAACTCTTGGTTAACTACGGAAGCGTATTGCACCCACTTGATAAAAAAAAGTTTCTGTTTTTAGGAAAAAAATTATTCTCACCTGCTCTCAAAGCTCAGTATCTGGGCCGGAGCTGAAAGTCTGAAGTAAGACCGGCTTCAGAGCATTACATGGAGAATAGCGGAACTACAAATGTCAAATGAATGTCCAATATTAAACTAACTTTACACAGCTGGCTTGCCTGTCGCTCATCTGAGTCAAATCAGCACTCGCAATCTGTTTATTATTAGCACTCGCAAATCTAGTTATAGTATCGAACGCATCGAGTATTACAGAATCGAATCGTTTGAAGCGTTGTGTCGAAAAAGCATCGAACTATGAAAGAAAGACAGGAACAGCAGACGCAAAGCTATTCTGAGCCAAAAGGAACGAGTAACGGCAAGCTTCCTAGAAATGTAGTAAAGTCGAAAGTTCAATATTTGTCTTTGAAATGTAGTGGAGTGAAGTTCACAAAAAAATAAATGCTCAAATAAGTAAAAATACTCAAAAAAATGTACTTAAGTACATTACTCAAGTAAATGTACTCCAATACTGTCCACCACTGCCTGTAAATCACCAGGGTTATATCATCAGGGTTATGCTGATCATAAATGAACCTAAAGCAGCTACTGGAGAACGTTACAGTGATCCATGCCTTTTTAGTGCCTTCAGGAAATTTCCATTATATGCATCTTTATCACAAACCCTCTCTTGTAGCTCCACCTTGCTGGTGTACAGTTGGAGGCTGTAGCCCTTCATCAACAGTCAGTTTGTGTACTTATTAATGTATTTTGTTCTGGACAAACTATGCAAAGAACACTGGCTATCAACCAATCATTGCTCTGGTTGACGACTTGAATCATTAAAAACAATATTTGGCTGCTTCTGTGTGACAGTGATTAAATTCACTGTAAATACAATACCATATATATCTTGTATTCAGATCCGTGCAGTTCAAAAATTGTGCCTAAAAGTCAGGGTGCGCATATTAGAATTAGCAGACCAGAGGAGGATGGGTCCCCCATGTGAGTCTGGTTCCTCCCAAGGTTTCTTCCTCCAGCTCTGAGGGAGTTTTTCCTTGCCACTGTCGCCGTTGGCTTGCTCACCGGGGATTAGGGATTAATGATTAATGATTTTATATCTGTTATTGCTAACCCTGTAAAGCTGCTTTGTGACATCAGTTGTAAAAAGCGCTTTATAAATAAAATTTGATTGATTGATTGATTGATATTGAAAATTAGGTCGGCAACACTGTTCTTCTACTCCGCCATTGTACCACTGGATAAAACCATTGAATATTGTATCTACAGGCTAAAACAAAAACTTCATCCTACACAAATAAATGACTTGCAACGTAAGTGCACTTAGGTTGTAGGTGTTTCTGATGCACAGTGAGTGTTGCTATAAGTTAAGTGTTTCTAATTAAATGCCCACTCAAAGTATCTTACAGCACAGTAAATATTTATCTGGAGTAATCCAGACACAACCTGTGTGAAAAACAATGTCCCACTGCCTTTGAGCCTGGAAGTGTCTTTCGTTCTGGTTGAGGATGCCGAGTGAAAGCGTGTTAACAGTCTGCAAGTAGCAAATTGGAATAAATAAGCGTGCAGTGTGCTCTGCTTTTGATTAACAGTGTTTTAACTGGCCATTAGGAGCACAGAAGCAGTTCCAAAGTGCCTCTATCGCCACACTATTACTTTGATGTCATTCTGCAATTACCCCTGTGTTCCAGACCATTGAGAGCAGAGCAGTGGCCTTGTTTATTTAACAAGTTAATGCTGGATCCTCCTGCAACATGTCTTATGCTTGTTTAGTGAAGGACGCCACAGAGAAAATAGGTGGAAAAGGAATAAATTGATGGTGAAAGTGTGGAGTATGAAACTGTGGTACTTTTATAAACGCTTTCTGCTTAAGCATGTGCATTTATCTCATTTTCAGAGGAAGAAAATACCACAAATGTAGTTCCTGTTGTAAGTATTTTGACGTGTGTCATTATTGCTGGGTTGCATATGAAATAAGTCAGAAAATAGTTTAATATTAAATAAAATAGTATTTTGCATTCAACATTTCCAAAGTATAATCAATCAGTCAATAAATATTTGCTTTCTGAGTTTATTTCTTTGTTTTTATAATGGAGCTATGATGGCAATGTAGCTAAAAAGTGATATGAGCTTATCAACCACAAGTTACAATCATCTGTCTCAGTAGCGAAGCACTTTAAACTCTGTTATGAATCAATTACAATCTCCAAGTAAAATTTATTAGCTTAAATGGAATTATTTTAATGATACAGAATTATTAATATTCTTTAAAGTTTGTCCAGCATTGTAGTAGAAGTAGAAAAAACACATTTAATAAATGATATTCAAATCACAGATGATACGATGGAAAGTGTTTCACTGACCTGACATTGACCTGTTGTTTGAGGGCTTCTCATGGCGACTTTTTTATTGTTAGGCTTTACTAATTTATTACATTCTGAAAAAAATGTGTCAATTAGGAGTACAAACGTTTTTCAGTGTAAAATTATACCCAAATTTTACCCAAGCATGGTTCCAACTGCAGTACCAGTTCTAGGCATGTGGATGCCCTAAACACAAATGCCCTAAGTGGGTGCCCTCCAGCACGCAAGTCTCCACAGCGTGCACTCCTTCCCCGTGAGTTTTAGGTGATGCCCCCATCCATGAATGAGGCCCCACACACAGTGCATAGTAAACCTATGCGGAGTGCTGGCCCTCACTCACTCAATCATCACTCATGTGTTCAATGTGTTCAATAATGTCAAATAGACTTGGTTTCTGAAACTGTATGTTATACTGCTATAAATATGTCTCAAATTGCATACTTCCGTAGTTTGGGGTAGGCTGCACTCTCCTGATTCACTAGTGCCAGTCATCAGCTGTTGTTGTCTGCAGCTGTCACTTACTTATTTAAGAGCTGTGAATTGTGTACTTGGTGTAGAGTCATTGGCTTTGCCTGTACAGGTCAGACTCTGCCAGTGACTGCTGGTAATTTGCTCCATGGGTTATTATCCCATCTATTTTAACAATCCCTAGGACCCAGACTCTGGCCTTTCCTTTGGGGCTAGACAGTTTCCTTACATTTCTGTCTCATGTGTGTGTATGTGTGCTTATATGGGGGTCTAAAAGCTCATTGGGGCAGTGGATAACACAGCAGCACACCAAGCTTTATTTCCTCCAGCACCTGTTCACAGCAATTTTAGTTTGCATTTTTGTTGTGCCCCTGTACTATTTTGCTGTGCTTTTATCTGCATCCAACCCAATGTCTTTAAGCTCCAGGATTCATAACACATAACAGAAATCCCACTCACACTCAATGTGTGCATTGCAGGATTGCAAGGAGACAAATACTGTCCTTCACTTCTAGATAGCAAAATTATTCTGCCCCATATCTGGCCCACATCCCCCATTTTCTTTTGGTACACTTGCCACATGGAGTGATGGCACTTGGGTGGACCACTCCAGATTGCAAGATATGGGCCACATATATGCCAGAGTAGGGTCACATATCAGCCAAATTAGAAGCGCACACAACCAGTAGCTGGACCAGTAGCTAGCCACTGATGATTCATATGTAGGAAACACTGCCATATATCTGTCAGAAGTGGGCCACATCTCTTACAGAACATGTGGACTAAATAGTTTTTTAATATGTGGGCTAATTATGGCTCATATGAAGATAGCACTGCGCTATCTCTGCTAGAAGTGGACCACATCTTTTATGGTACATGTACATGTGGGCCAAATGTGTATTTTCAATATGCTGGCCACATTTGACTCACATTCAGTTTGCCAGTGCTGACAATGAACCACAAGTGCCATTTCTGGGCTTGGATAAGTCAGAAGGCCAGTGAAAAAAAACCTAAAAACTTTTTATTCAGCTTTTGGTTTAAATGAGAAGGATTATGTCTGTGGAAATGAAAATAGAATCTTATTCCATCTATGAAAGATGGTGGTATCATGGTTTGGGCCTGTTTTGCAGCATGTGCATCAGAATTTATTGAACAGTGAATATCAAATGATAGCAGCATATTCTGAAGGAAGATTTGTTCAAGTACTGAATCTGAAGAGAACATGGGTCATACAACAAGACAATGAAGCTAAGCACACCAGAGTTTCATCAAAGAGTGATTAAAATGAATAAAGAAGGCCAAGACAAAATCATAACCTTCTAATCAAATCTAATCAAAATGTAGAAGGACCTCAAACAAACAGTCCATGTGAGGAATCCCAGCAACATCCCAGACTAGAGAATGTTGTGTATGCAGGACTGGGCTTGAATTCCTGTAAGCTGATGCTTTCTTGTCTTTTTGAAGTCTCAAGTGAATGTTGTGGAAAGCAGATAAAATGGGAAACAGGAGCAATAAAAGGTATCTGTTTTATTCAGAAATCTGCATTTAGGTGCAGTTTGATGAAAAAAGGTATTACGTGGTATCACAAACATAAAAAAAATGTTCAATGCAAAATGTTAGTGAGATGATAGTACATAACAAAAACCTATGAACTAGATACTGTAGTACATAGTGTGTAGTGTAAGTATATAGAACACAATAAACAAATTTGAGACACAATGATGGACTAAAGTACATTAGCATAGCTAAAAACAGCAGCCATGAAGTCTAGATTTTCTTCAATTCTGTGATGGAATTACTTCTATACTTGTATAATGAAGATTCTCTTGCTTATCAGGTGGCTGAATAAAAAGAACCTGTGAGGAATTATACCAGCGCTCTCAAGGTCATTTTCTTTAGATAAGCGATTGCTCTTGACTCTGATTTATAACTACCATTCAGATGCATTTCTATCAGTTCAAACACTGCATACATAAAGCTATATAAAGCTCACATTTTGCTCTGAGGTGTGGATGAATTGGTGTGTTGGGTCAGAGTGGCCTTGTGATGTGTGTAGACCATAGGTGTAAATTCTGGGAAAAAGGGTCCAGACCTCCCCTCAGCAGAAAGATTGTCCCTTTCAATACATCATTGTCATTTTAAATCACTTAAATGCAAATTTAACTTGTTCTTGTTATAGATGTCAAGCAATTTGTTTTACAATTTTGAATGATTGCATCCCCTGCACATGCATTACAGTCCAGCCTTGAATGTCCAGACATTAGTCCCCATCCCTTGGTACCATTGTCTGTGGAGGATGTTGTGTCAGTGACCTCCTCCAAAGTAACTATTTTGTAAAGGTTAATTTAAAAGAGTAGATTTCTTTACTCCACATTTTCAAGCATAATCAGACGGCGCTGTGTATAATCCATTAGCTTGCAGTTGAATCTCATGCATCAGTGCAGCCATATTGGTATGGCTAGCCACTTTCAGGTGGTTTGGTTTGTTACCAAAAAGGTTTATAAAAGGTACTTAGGCTTGCTTACTAAGATACTTTTTCTTAGCTGGTAATAGTAATAGATTAGATTCAACTTTTATGCCAATGTGATTATATACAACAGAATTTTACCTCTGCATTTAACCCATCCATGTACTGAAACAAACACACTAGGCTGTGAGAACATGTGCCGAAAGTGGTGGGCAGTTGGGGGATAGGTGCCATGATCAGCCCGAGGATTGAACCAGTGACCTTCTAGTCACAAGACTAGATCCCTAACCACCAGACCACAGCTGCTCCCTACTAACAGTTCTACAATGTAGCACTTAAGATTACACCCTTAATGTAGATGGTTGAGATGCAATGATAGAAGTTTTTGGTTGATTGATTAATTGATTGATTGATCGATCTTTTAAAACATCTTGTGTTTAACAAACAGCGTTACTCCACTATTCATCATTCACTCAAACACATGCAGAGAATCACGTCAGCATTTTTTTCTAGCTCAGGTTTTTTTTTTTATCAACATAGAAAAGCTAATTAACATTAAGGCTAAGAGGCTAATTAACATTAAAGGAGTCATGGGATTCATTCCATTTGCATCTCCATTAGCCTCAGTTCATAACAGAACAGGCCACTGTTTTTCTCTCATGTACTTGACCAAAGTGAGTACATTTATAAGATGAGTTGACATTAAACAATGATCAAAGGGTTTAGATTTAATAGCGAGGCCTATAAAACTATAAACCACTGTGTTTTTCTTTGGCTTGCTATCTATTATGGATTTTGAATTTGAATGGATTTTTGTTTCTTTGGCCCTGATCTCTTGGTGCCTTTTATATTTGTGACTTCTTTTTAATTTTTAATTGTTTCCTGCTTATAACTTTGTGACTATTGGAAATACCACTGATTATCCAGAAAAGTTTGTCACAGTCAAGTATTTACCCATAAGTAGCAGTTTCTTAACTAATAGTGTATTGCATAATTTATTCCCCCACTTCAATAAAAACACCTTGGCTGTACCTTTTGTCAGCAACATTGTAATGGTAAGAATCCATTTGCACAATCCATTTGTGGGGAGGGGTCACAGAGATGTGGTGCATAATAATGGATTGGGGACGGATTTATTTTCCTCCCTAATAGGCAGCTACAGGTATTGACATGAGGGATTTGGTTTTACATACAGTCCCAGTTTAATCCTGGATAAATGGGATAAATCAAGAACAAATTCATGCATGGTTCCTCTTTAAAAAAGGATCAATAATAGCAACTGTGTGCAATATGTGATTAAATTAATTTTAAGATTCTAAAGACAGACATCTAAATGTTGTGATATTTGCTTTTAATAAATTGGTTTAAGACAGATTAACTGAAAATGAATTAAATCCTTAATATTAGCCTTAGAATTTTAAAGTAACCATTCCTAAATTTGGGTGATCATTGCCTAATATGGTGTAATACAGTGATGCTCAAATTTTTTATTTTTTTTTATTGATTGATTGATTGACGGAGTTTACTGATGTTGGGTGGAGAATGATGGCGTTGAGTGGAGAGTGAAGGTGTTTGTCAAAGAAAATTGTGTTTGTTGGTAAGTGGTGATGATTGATTAAGAATGATGGTGTTTATTGGCGGATGATGGCGTTTACATAAAGATACACACTTTTGAGAAAATGATGTTGATGGTGGTATTTGGTGGAAATTGTCTGTGAATGTTTAATGAGAATGACTGTAAGCACACAGTTGTTTTTTTCTGTAATTATGCTTAATGTTTGATGGAAAATATTCTGTGGAGAATGACAAGTGTGGTGCTTAATGCTGTGCATTGTTGGAGAACACTGTAGAGAACATTAGACAGCACTGATCTTTAGATTAATTGAAGAAGGAAGGAACAATAACACATTCTTTGTAGTGCTTTTGTTCATAATCTTCCCAATTCAGAGTGAACTGCCTTCAGACCACAACATTCTCTCGGAAACCTGACCTGATCTGTCCAGCCTGCAGGATATACATGATTAGAGACTCTTTGTTTTCAGGTGAAAAGCTGTGCAGGTGTTTACCTGGAGAGCAGACCAAGCTGTACAATAAAACAGCCACAAGGGTGGAGAGGATTAATCATGCTTTTGTGCACCAATTCAGAGATTATGTTTGTTAAAGACGTGGGACAAAAGTTGCATGTTACTGAGCCTTTGTTTCCGTTCTTGGTGGAATGGAGTGTTTAAGTGTGTGTGAGACTGGAAGGTGATCCAACAGTAACTAAAGTACAGTGAATAAATGGTTCCACATACATCAGATCAAGTTTCTTCTATATTTTAGAAATTATGCTACCGAGCTAATGTTGCTAACAAATGCCAGATCTCAATAGTCACCTAAAATAGCCCAGACATTTCTGTACAAATACATCACCAATACATCTCTCATGCCAATTAAATTACACCTAGACCTTAACAGGGGCTTACAAATTAGTTGATGTCATATATTAGTACAAGTCAAAAGTCTGGACATTCAGTGGTGTTTCATGATTTAAAAATGTTCTACATTGTAGATTAATACTAAAGTCATCTAAACTATGAATAAACACATATGCAATTATTTAGTAAACAAACAAGTAAACAAACCAGAATATGTTTATATTTTACATTCTTCACAGTAGGCACCTCTTGCTTAGATGGCAGCTTTCTTGGCATTTTCTCAGTCAGCTTTATGAGGTAGTCACCTGGAATGGCTTTCAGGTAACAGCTGTGTCTTGTCAAGAGTTCATGACTTGCATTTCTTGCCTCTTAATGTGTTTGAGACATCAGTTGTGTGTCTACGTTGAAGTAAAATCTAAAACATGTTTTGGTTTGTTTAACAATTTTAAGTTTACTACATGATTCTGTATGTGTTCACTCACAGTCTGGATGACTTCAGTGTTCATTTACAATGTAGAAAAACAATAAAAATAAAATAAAAACATTGAATGAGGTCATCCGAGCGTTTGACTGTTACTGTATATATATATATATATATATATATATATATTTACTATATTATATGAATAGAGCATATTGCAGTAGTTTTAGTTTGCATTGCTGCAATGTTTAATAAAGTTTAAATTGGCCTCAAAGCTCCAGTATTAACCTAAACAAGTAAACTCCAGACACCAAATACATCTTAGCTTGTCTAGAATGTAGTAAATTAGATTTGCACTAATCTATCACTTTAATAAAAGACTTTCACTATTATTGGGTTCAGTATAGCACTAAAAGGTCACTCCATTTAGACCTCCCTCATTTGAGAACAGAATGTTTTCTCTAATCTACCTGGCTGCAGCACACTTTTCCCTTCCAGACTACATTTATCTGGATATACAGTAACATTAGCATGCAGCTCCACATGTGGATGAAAGTGGGAAGCATATTACACAACAAACAGAACAAATGCCTTCATGTTTTCTTTCCATTCAACCTAAACATGTTGAGATACGGGAAGCTAATAGTGGCAGAAATGTTAAGGAACAACACTGGCACCAAATTGATTTTCCCTCGTCTACCTAAAATGCCTCAAAGTGGTTCTTCTCCCTCTGACCCCCTCCTCATCATGTGCACCCCCCCCCACCAGAGCACCCATTCCTATTAACCCCCCTCATTCTAGAAGCTCCAGAGTTCCAGATAAACTCCCAATTCCTGTGTGAGCTAGAGGTCATGCTTCATATTAAAGGCTTAGCCCAAGCACACACTTTTCATTTTCATTTATTATTATTATTTGTACATCCAGCCGGGTGGTGAATTTTAATGGGCTGACGGTGAGGAAGCCTCAGTGGCTGCAGTGTTTTTTCCTTTTTTTGTGGCCCAGTTCTGCCTGAGCGCTCTCCACATGATTAAAATGCAGAAACTCTCGCGCCAGCAAGCCGAACAGACATTTTGATAAAAAAAAAAAAAGAAAAAGAAGAAGAAGGACCAAATATTCATGAACATGGAGCCTTGTGCTGAGCTTGAGAATTTTCTCTCTGAAGCTCTAATGCAGCCTTTTCTTTTACTGCATCCTGTATGCAGTATAAAGAAGGAAAGCTAGCTTTCCGGTTCTAGAAAGAGGATGTAAAGCCATTTAGGGGAACATTCTGTACCTTAACATGTTGAAATCCTGCTCTTGTAGCCTTTGAGCTTCACATGTTGATGCTTTTCCTGCTCTAATGCAGTATTTTAACTTCAGAAATCACATAATATATCGTACAAGGTTTGTGAGTAAGGTGTGACAGCTTGGCAAAAGACATTCTTTAGAAATTAAAGAACAAGAGTGGAGGCAGAAAAAGAGGCTTTTTGCCTCGGCATTAAAGATGCATTAGTTGTAGCAAACTGATAAAGAATATAATCATGTTTAAAACATACGGAGCACCTACGATGACATCCCGTATAAATTATTGTGTGGCTACAACTTAGCAAGGCATGGGAACATGATAGTTAAGGCATGACCACAGCTTACTAAGCTTACTAAGCTTACACAGCTGGCCAACCATTATATGTATTTATAAAGGATGTGACTTTAATGAGTACTGTACTTAAGAGCAGGAAAAGCTACACTTGATCAGGCAGGTTTATTCTCAATTCCTCTCCATTCTGTCTAGATATGTATTATGGTGTTTGTGGAGATTCGTAGGGTTTTGTGGACGTTGTTGATCTTGACGGTGTTTGATTAACAATGTTTGGTCACTTGTGCTTGTTGAGAATGACAGTGACTGATGGAGAATGTTGATGTTTGGTGGAGAATTATGGTATTAGATGGAGAATAGTGATTGATGGATGACTCTCAGGGACTGCACACTATACTATACTGTACACTATCAGTGCAATATTTGCACAATTACACTCACTGCAGGCTGGAATCTTTCTTCCCAATAGACAATCACTCAGTACCATGTACTAACCACCATTACATTTGTCCTGTCCTGTAATGTGTCTTAGTCTAGTTAGACGGGTTGTACTATAGTATAGGTTCTGTAGCATTGTATGTTTACTGTATGCTGTCTTTGCACTGTGTTCTGTGAGGAACATTGTTTAGTTTCATTATGTACTGTACTGTATGTAGCTGAAATTACCAATTGAACTTGAACTAGAATATTGACATTTGGAGGGGAATGATGGTGTTTTGGGATGTTCAGAGCCATGTTTATTCTCAATTCCTCTCCTTTCCAGATATATCAGTTGGGCATATAAAATGACAGCCTAGAGTGAATTACTTAAAGTGAATGTTTAGTGAGAAATCAATTTTACCCTAAATACTGTATACCCCAGTCAAGGCATGATTGCTTCTTTAGTTTTATGCTTGAGTTATGAGGCTAATGAAGGTGACATGTAATGGAAGCTTACAGCTATTTTCTGTACAAATAGACAAGCTGTTAAAAACAGCATCAGCAGCAAACTTAAAGCTGAAATGTAGTGTTGGTATATGTGTTGCATATCCAGTCATAAAACATCCGTGCCATAGGGTAACCACTACTGGTTTACTAAAGAACCTTTCCACGAGTTCTGTAATTTTTGTTAATGTGAATGAAAAACACTTGTGTGTACTTCTGTACCAAACCAACTGTTTAACACTGTTTGTTTTCTAAATAATAACAGATGTGTTTATTCATAGTTTGGATGACTTTAGTATTAATCTACAATGCAGAACATTTTTAAATAATGAAGAAACACTGAATGTCCAGATGTGTCCAAACTTTTGACTGGTACTGATGTATATTAGCCTATAGCAGTCATGCTGAATCAATATGTGGTTTAGCTCAGACTGCTTTTTGACAAGACGGGATCCCTAATCAGAGCAGAGATAACTGTACGGCACGGTGGCTTAGTGGCAGAGATGTATAGTAACAAAGTAGAACTGCTTCACTATTGTACTTAAGTACTAAAATGCTGTATCTGTACTTTACTGGAGTATTATTTTCTTCTCCTACTTCCACTTTTACTTCACTACATATTTTCCCTTAGTTTAATACTTTTACTCCGATACATTTTTTAATTTGCTGTATAGTTACTCGTTACAGTTATAGGTAGATGGCGCTGTCACCGGGTCAAGCGATCAGGCTGTCTCATGAGAAAACTTTGTAAGCTGAGATGGAAGAGCCAGCACCACCTCCTTCACCACTTTCAGCACCACCTCCTTCACCACTTTCAGCTCCACCTCCTTCATCACTTTCAGCACCACCTCCTTCACCACTTTCAGCTCCACCTCCTTCACCACTTTCAGCTCCACCTCCTTCATCACTTTCAGCAGCACCTCCATCACGTTCAGCAGCACCTCCTTCATCACTTTCAGCTCCACCTCCTTCACCACTTTCAGCAACACCTCCTTCACCACTTTCAGCAACACCTCCTTCACCACTTTCAGCTCCACCTCCTTCA
>BRDA01065972.1:0-26071 GCA_036984385.1 Crenuchus spilurus | reverse complement strand
TGCTTGCCATTGACAGCTGGGACCTGAGAGAGCAAAATTGTCCATATTCTCTTTGGGTATGTAGATCTCTCCTCATCACTACTACCATGCAACTTCCGCTGGCTCAGGCATCTGCCAGTCGATCCATCAAAGCTGGGGATCCTGTGCATTGCCCAGTGATGGTGCATCAGCAGCAGTTCGTAAAGAGATGGTGGGTGACTTCACATGCGTCAGAAGGAGGCTGTGCTAGTCTTCACCCTCCTAGAGTCAGAGACATTACAAGTGATTGGGGGAGTCCTAGTGGATGTGTGGGTCAATTAGCTACCAATACATTGGGGACAAAATTAGGTCAAAATTAAATAAAGAAAATTATGCAAAAAAAGAATCAAAATAATAATTTGCATACCTCTAATAAAAGTTCACTGTACTTCAACAGGATTTCTTAGTCTTTCTTTTGATGTGAAATGCGAGGTCCTGACTGTGAACTGTGTAAGGAACTGTGTAAAGTCTGAGGACTGATTCAGGGTGTGGAGAACAATCACATTAGGGTAACAAGTTCAGTCTGGCTATGGTGGTGTTGAGAGTGGCCAAGTTTCTCTTCAGCTCCCTTTGTTATGCTCTTTGTTAATAAAGTGTTCAGTTTGAGAAAAATGGCCATCTTCAGGCCTTCACCTGTGATACTTCAAACAACAGGTGTTTGGTTTGTGGCAAATTTTGGACTTCATCTCTCTATACCAGCACCTTAAATCAAGCCTTTAGTGACATCATAGTGTTTAGTCATCTGTTGTCCTGTTGCACCTAGCACTTTGTTGTGTACTGTACTGTCATTGCATGTTGCACTATGGTTCCGGAGGAACGTAATTTCATTGCACTGTGTACCTGTACTCAGATGTAATGACAATAAAAGCCACTTGACTTGACTTGACTTGACTTGACATCTCCTATATTTACATAGACCTGCCATTCATTTTAGTAAATGCAATTACAGGTGGGCACTGGCTTTAAAAAAAAAGATAAAAATAACCAGGTATAAATGCTATGTATAGGATTATGTTGGCTGTAAACCAGCCAAACACAGCAGAGCTTCTGCCATTACAGTTTCAAATCCCAGTCAAACCAAATCTTTACACCATTCATTAAGTTCACAGCAGAAATTCTCTTGACCATCCTCTGCACACACTTCTCTTGCATACCATGCAAATTATAATCAGTTATCTTTTCACTGTTCTTTCAGCACGCAGGAGGAGTGCATTTCCCCATGCACTTTGTTAGCTTCAGCATGCTGCCTAACTGTAAACCAGCCAATCAGAGCAGAGCTCATTAAATTGAGTGTACAAAACAATATCTTTGCATTTTTCACCCTACCCAAAGTCACAAACTTTCTTTGTAGGCATCAAAGAATGATTTCAACTGAACAAAATAAACAAAAAAAATGCCCCTTTAATATGACACCCATATTTAATATTTAGTGCCTATATACTATATCTATGCTCCCAGCAATGTCATAGCAATGCCATTTGTTTTTAGAACAGGTTTTGTGTGATGTAATCCAACATTCCTTCAGAAACTCTTTCTCTGCATATTTTAGATTTGTTTCTGTGTAGCTTTGATCCACATCTTAGTTCACCCCCTGTCTCTGGTCATACTTGAGTTGTCTACCTGGGGTCTCTAAGGTTTTACTATTCTATCAGTCAAGCATCTGTCTCCTGTTCACATTTCTGTGCATCTCCCTCCCCTCTCCGTACTACTCTAATTTTGGCTGCCTCCCCCGCATCTGAATATGCAAATATGCATCAGATAACTCCAGCTCTATTCAAATGAGCTCCAGACTCATACACGCCATTGTTTCACCACCACAAACAGGCAAGTTTATTTGAGTAGCTGAATGATGCTCAGTGGTTTGGACTAAAAGGGAAATGGTGATAGGAAAACAACAAGGAAGAAAAGTCAAAAGGCAGAGAAAGGAGCAGGGAATGATGAAATGAAAGCTCAGAACAAGCTTTCTTGTACTGTGTGTTCAGGCGTAGGACTGCACCTGACAAATTATGATTAAAATACACATCTTCTGTATATCTCCCTGGCTGTGAAGAAAATACAGACTCTGAAGTTTATTCAACAGTATATAACTAACAAATACTCAGACACAGAGTTTTCTGCTGTTTAAAAGAGATCAAGTAAACAATCCTGCATTTTACTAACCAGTTGTCATATATATTACTCATAATTCCATTCAATATATTGTGAAAAATAATGTACATTTCATTGTAAAATTCAAGCCAATGTCAATTTGAAATAAGAAAAAAATTAAAGGCTAGCAAAAGTTTGCATTATTTTAGAAAAGCAAACGTAAAAAAGTCAGTTTAAATGAAAATGACAAGGTTACAGCATTAAAAATCGCTATGGCTGTATATGATCATGCCTCTTAACATACTGGGCTTTATTAGCCATTGGGGTGCTCAATGACCACTCCCCCAATGACAGAAGGGCAATGTTGGATGCCGTACTGGCAAGAGCCTGGTGATGCAATATATAGCATGATACAGGGGTTACAATTCAATACACTTCAATGTGTTGCAATACCATAATCAAATTGCATTTTAAAATCTAATTTTAAATCCACATTACAGTGACCGTTTACATTGGAGTGGAAGAGTCTAATGGCTGAAGGTTAGCTACAATGCTGTTCTGTAGTGGATGAAGGTTTAAACACATCTTGTGCCACTAATTGTTAGTTATAAACCATTAATTAAAAATCTGTAGTGGTTGAGAACTGATAAGTATCACACAATGTAATATTGTGATAAAGTACCTTCATATTTTTCCTACACCCCTAGTAGTAACTGTAACCTTATTGATTAAAGGGCCTGTGAATGTAGCCAAAAGCTAGGTGCACTTAATAAACTGGCAACTCAGTGTATTGAGACCTGATCGCTCATTTATGTAGCACTTAATTTGCTTTCATCAACATTACTGTAGTTTTTTTATCTAATTAACACACACAGTTAATGTGAAAGTATGCATCATCTAACAGCGAATGCAAATGCTTTTGCTGCTAAATCCATGTGAACATCAAATTCTTGATTAGCATACTTATCAAACTCATTTCTCATATCATACATCACATCACAGTACAGTGGAAATAAAGCAGTTTTCACATATAATCATAGCGGATTGCATTACCCAAGATTACATCAAATAAAGCAATTCAGCAAAGACTGTGCTAATAAATGATACCGTAAAGTCACTGTGTGTGACTAGTTCTGAACAAAGGGTGTAATGTTCCACTCTCTTCCAAACTTTTACTGTCTTTTTATGAAAATGGTAGGTCATCAGTGATAGACATCTGGCTGCATCTTATCAGAGTAAACTGGGTGGAGAGGGCTAATGGTGTACACATCCTATAATGATTCAAATCTTATAAATACTAGGTATTGTGGGGTTTTTGGGGTTTATGTGATTAGATGGGGTTTAAACATTTAGGGAGTTTTATTTACCTGAACCAAACCAATATGTGTAGTGTATAATAAAGACATCTGCAGGAACTGAACATCACTAACATGTATACATGCAGAGAAGAGCACTGATGGAAGTGTTTGTTTTGGGTGGAGTGATGTTATCCTAAAGGAAGTCCTATGTGAACACAGTCTCTACAGCAACAGTGTAGACAGCTGTCTTGTTGGGTTATTTGGACTATAGTTTATCAGGGGCCTATTTCATTCCTCCACTGTCTGCACATAGACGTGTGTGATGTTGACAGCGCGACTTCACAGCGGTGTGTTGTGGAAAGTCCAGCTGTGGGTCAATTCCTCACCCACTCGAGGGCACACAGGTGCTGGTTCATATGTATGCATGTGTGTGTATGAGTAGATATTATATTACTGTATAACTATGTGTGACTGTATGTGTGTGTGTGTGTATATCTTTATATATGAGTGGATTTTAGTATATTACTGTAAAACTGTGTATGTGTGACTGTGTATATGTGAATGTGTGACTGTGTGTGTCTATATGAGTGGATTTTAGTACATTACTGCAGAACTGTACACTGAAATGGATGTGGTCTTGCGTTTTTATGTTATACAGTATATAAGTATCCTGCACGATATATGCCTGATGTTGACCATCACCAAAGCAGAAAGCAAGACTCGTCATATCTGCTTATTACTAAAATGATATATTACCACCAACATAAAATATAGGTGATAATAAAAACAGAATAATTTAACGTGAGGAGAAACAATGTGTCAGTACCAATAAAGTACAAGAAGCTGAATTAGCCCAACAGTCATTATTGCTGTATGCGTTAATATGCAATGTCCTGAAGTCATGACGCTGTATGTGTGCGATGTAATTCAATTGTTTGTCAAGTTGTTTGTTTCCTTTTTTATTATTACTACTCTTAACTGTACATTAACTACTGAAATTACAATCCAAGTACTTGTTTATCCACCTTATGGTGTTCAAAGTGAAAATAGACCAAACTGAAAAATATAACATTTTAACAGGGGCCTGTTCATCCTAAAAGATTAAATAAGCATATTAAGTAGTGTCTATATATAGTGTCTTAACATGAGTGTGTTGACAATGCAACATGTTAAGAATATGACTGAGAAGGCAGAGACAGCACAGCCATAGCTAGGCTAAACCCTCTAGCAGGCACTAGCTAGAAGCTAATGTAACAGTGATGAGATATGTCTGTGTTCTCTCAAGCTATCTCAAAAACTTGAGAAGATATGGCTCATCACTGAGGAGAAAGAAGGATATATCAAAGCTCAGTCATCAGCTGCGCTGGTTAGCTTTAGCGTTAGCTCCTTAGCTTATAAATGTTCCTCTGTCATCTTTAGCACCTGTGACTAAATTAAGCACCAGTTTATGGTTGTGTATTGTGATACCGTAATAGACAACAAGCAATTTTATTTTTATCTTTTGTTAACTGCTCATTAGCTCAGATTCTTGAATATCAGAATTAGTCAGAATCCACAACACTAGTGCTAATGCTAGCTTCAGTTGTATTTACAAGTCATATTTTACTTGGACAAACACCAGGAAGATCTTTCAAAAAGATGCATTTTCAGTAACACATGCACGGCTGCACTGAAGAAAAGAAAAGAAAACAGTAGGAATGTAGCTCGTCACCCACACCTGAATTACAAACAAGTCTATATTTGTCTTCCATACAGCCTGGAATGTGCAGGTAAGAATGTGTGAGTAAGAGTCTGAACATGAAAACAGTTTTTATGGTTCTTATGTAATGGTTTACACTTATAGCCATATACAATGAGATGTGAAAACATCTAGCTACACTCTTAAAAGAGACGGTTCTTCAAGAGTTATTTAGTAATGAAAATGGTTCTATATAGAACCATGCACATCCAAAAAACCCAGATTGTTCTTTGCATGGTGAAAGGGTTCTTCAGATTGATGAGCAATGTGCTGTAGATGGTCTTATACAGAAGCTTTCTGAAAATGGTTCCCCCAAAGATTTCTGAAAATGTAGCCCCCAAAATGGTTCTGCTCTAGTTATAATGTCAAGCTTGTAATAATAGAGGAACACTTTTTGGTGCTATAAAGAAGTATTTTCAAAAAGTTTCTATATAGAACCATCTATAGCACATTCCTCATCAACCTGAAGAACCCTTACATCATGCAAACCCTTTGGGTTCTTTGAGTGTTCATGGTTCTATATAGAACATTTTCTTTACTAAAGAACCCTTGAAGAACCAACTGTTTTAAGAGTGAAGGATGTCATTTTATTAGGGTCACATCACAATATCATTCAAGTCCTTTTCCAATCAAGAATGCTTTACTAATGAGAGTCCTTGAGCAAAAGCCCAAATGTTACATTTGTTTACATTTGCATAAATGTCTGCTAAATGTGTATGTGAAGTCATATCCGATTCAGCCAGATCATGGCTATTTAAAAGGAGGCAAGAGTTCTACCTTACACTGCACCCCATATATAAATGACAAGATTTTAACCATGAGTCACAACTATGTAAAAATGGAGATATGACAGTACATTGTGAACCACCAACATTCCACTCCACATTCACGTCAAACATCTTTCTCCCACCTTCAGCTCTAATACCATTACTAAATTACACAACATTAATAGCCATCATTCTTCTTAATGTAAGTTTTGCTCAAAATACTGTGAAAATATCAAATTGTACAAACAGTATCATTCAAATCAAATAGTACAGCAAACTGGTTTTAAAATCCTACTTTAGTGCATCACCATTTAGTTCTACAGATCTGTTGAAGACTTTATTGTCATGCAGTTAATTAACACTGAAGCACTTATTAGCAGTGGTACCAATACAATCATTATAATAGCCTTGCAGCAATCTGAGTCAAGAATATTTGTATTTAATTGAGCTGCTGACCCCAAAGAAGGCAAATGACTCATCGGGCACAGTCCCAATTTCCACAAAACTCATAATAAGACTAATTCATATTAGCAGCACTTGATTCTGTGTACCATTTTGAGGACTTTATTACAGATGTACATGATGCTTATGGTTGATTGGCCAAATGACAATATTTTTGGCAAATATGTATTAGCCTTTGCATATTGTGGGCTAAAGAGCACACTTACACATTTCCACCAATTTCTATTAGTCAGAGGTAAAAAGTAACAGACTACATTTACTCTTGTTGCAGTACTTAACAATACCCGAGTTTGCTTTGGTTGTACTTAAAAGTAAAGCCAAACCAAGTATCCAGACTGTGATTATGAATATACTAAAAGTAATGAGTCAAAACATTTTTTCATTAAACAGCATACAGAAATCAATAAAATTGATTTTTCAGTACTCTTTCTACCTCTGAGTATAATTAACATGATTTGCTCTTTAATGGAACCGCGACCCTGATAAGGATTAAACGGGTGTGATAATGGATGGATGGATGCTCTTTAATGGGAAAAATTATGCTTAGAAGCAACTGGTTCTTTAATAATTATGCTACAATGAGTGCATTTACCCGACTAATGTTTAAATATGTCATACAATTACAACAACAAATCTGCTAATATAAAAATGATACATTGGCCATCAACCAATCTGCATATTCTCTAGATATTATTACATATAGTCCTTTCTTTATTTTCCAGTGAAGGTCAGAACTTTTTGCATGAACCAAGGTTTGAATGAATGAATGAATGAATGAATGAATGTCAACTCAAATACCAATTTTCATTGACTGATTCAGATTCTGATTACAAACATAAAAAAGTTATGTTCCAGATATTAATACATGTAGTTATTTATTTATTTATTTTTTCCAACACATGTATCACATCTATTCACAAGACCCAACCTTTCATTAAAGCTCTTAAGAGACTCAGACTTGGCAAACACTCGCTCTCCTTTGGGAGATGGATTAGTTTGTGTTGGTGCACACAAGTGGAATGAACATGAGGAGTGCAGGTATGTGCATGAGGGCAGCTGAGTATTGATAAAGAGGTTTCCAGAGCGCAGAAGTGAAAGGTGGACATGTATGCGAGTGTGTGGAAAGAGGACACAGGGGAGTGTAGAAGTGCATACTCCTGTTGTGTGTTTGGGTACCCAAAGGAGAAGAAGTAAAGGGCAGGAGGGAATGCTGGAGAGATGTGAAAGAGTGCACTAAAAAGAAAGGCTAGAGGGGCTTGAAGTGGAGGGCTCTCTGTACGTGTGTTGAAAGTGTGACTCATAAATACCATGCAGTCGTGTTTGTTCTATTAGTCAAGCTGTTCATATTCCAATGCTGAACACAGAATAGCATTGAGAGCTGGGCTATGGGCTGAAATTGGGCTATGAGTAAAGCCAGTCAGCAGCAGGCTGTGTGGGTGTGCTACGTTATTATACCAAAAGCACATCTGAGGCTTACATGCTGTGGTCAGCTTCCAGCCATGAGACTATACTGTATGTGAAAAGCAACACATTACCAGGGCACTATGGTACAGTTCAGATCAGTAATCTATACTGATGAGTAATCTTTAGCACTTTTTTGTTAAACTGCTATGAACAGCTCTCTGATCAGTAAGATTCGGTTTTGGCTTTCTGGATATTCATTTTATTTTAAGTTCATTCTGGATGTTCTACAGCTTTCTCAATAAATATGGATTCATCTGTATATTCTTTATTTTGACAATGTCCTGCAAATTGTTTGAAACTTTTAGAATATTAGCATCATGTTAGTCATTTGGCATGCATCTGCAACTAAATCTGATTTTTGCAATTTGATGCTCCGTTCAAAGATCAGAGCCATCAAGACTATGATCTTCTTTGATGTGAATCAAAGAATAAACAAAAAAAATACAAGGCAGGAAGAATATTGCTGCCATTAAACGGTGTTAGAGAAGCCTTTTGAGAGAACCTTGGACAGCAAAGGCGACAAATAAATGGATCCTCAACCAAATCAAACCAAACCTTCACTAGAAACTAAACTGAAGCTCTGTTATTGTGGAAACGTTATGCAAAGAATGAGTTCACTTGAGAAGACAATTGTGTTTGGAACAGACGAAGACGAGAATTGAAGAGGGCAACAAGATGGATGGACCCATTCAGAAAAGTCATGAATGAGACATTAAGAAGTCTGAAGACCCAAACACAAGTGAGGATGTTCTGAAGAACCACTACCATATGGTTGCCAAGAGTCTGGATGGATGGATGGATGGATGGATGGATGGATGGATGGATGGATGGATGGATGGATGGATGGATGGATGGATGGATGGATGGATGGATGGATGCTTTATTAATCCCTTGCGGGAATTCAGAATCAACGTGATAGTATTTCATAATATCTGTAACAAAATGTGTTACTTCTGATGTTATATTACTGAAAACAGAGTTGTATGAGTGTACACTAGTAGCAAACATCTTAATCTGATCTCAATTTCATACACGCCGAAAGATCTCTTAGCAAGTGAGAGCTAGTCATTATTTCTTATGTACCTTCACTCAAACATGTGTAGAAGGAGGTTTCTGTATACATTTATATTCAGTGCAGAGTTGGATTTGTAGTATGTGCTGGGATGGAGGGCAGGTTCAGTTAATGGTTGTAAAAAGTGTCACTGGTCATTGTTCTTGTACAATACAGACATTTAATGTTAACGAATGTGTGATTAACACGATTGTAGAAAGTCTTAACTGTCTCCTTTACACACATAACAGAGAGCATCATCAAACTGTAGTCCCAAAGGGCACCGAGCCACAGTATTAGCTAATTAACAAGTCCTACTTTAGTTGAGAATGTGTGTTGGAAAACATGTCAGTCAGAAAACACAGTAACAGAAAGGCTTATAGAAATGTAAATGAAAGACAACTAAATTTCCTTTAAAAGTGAACCACCAAAGAGACGGGAGTTAACATAGGTGGAGAAGTGCAATATCTTGTACTTCACACATCTGACACTAGACAAGATGTTCTGGAACGATGTGTAATAATATGAGATTTGAGATGCCAGAGATGAGTATGAATGATGATGCAATGTGCACTGTGCCAAATTTACTACCTCTGCCAGGTTTCAATCCGATATGGTACAAGGCCAAGATCCTGCTAGGGAGGATGCTTTCCACAGTCACTCTGATACAGACGCCGATATCTGACCTACTATCAATAGAAAATGACGGACCAGACATCAGAGATTTTTTTTTTATCATATTCAATTCTAAAACAAATCTAGACAACAGGCAGATTTCATGAGGGACCCCCCATCACCAATGTTTGCTCATTCACAGGCGAACCCAACACCCAGACTGATGTTTGTTCTTTCACAGGGAAGAAATGCCCCAAGACTGATGTTCGTTCACGGGGGCTCTAGTTAGTTTGCAGGGCCAAACTGTCCTAATGTGTCATGTGATATTAGCCAAGTAAAGCTAAATATACTGAATGAAAAGTCAGTACTGGCAGCTGTTTCCTTTCAGAAAAGAAATGAATGCATTGTGCAATCTCTAGAAGGCAGATGAGCTTTTAATTCTACTTAGGAAGTGGATGCACTGTTGCTCCTTGTGCACTAGAGAAGCACTGTTTGCAGATCAGATGAGAACATTGAAGTTGCAACTTTTTCCCCAACCAAGAAACTGCAGTGTAACTAGTGGCAGCTGTCTACATAATCTCTGTTTGTATAAAAAGCCTTCTAAAAGCCAGACTCTTCCAACAATTTCCTATCCAACTCCTCCTATATTTACAGTAAATGTAAGGACACCTACTAATGCATTCTACACATCATCACTGTAGACAAGCATTGCAGCAATGACCTTGCAGTCAGCTGCTAAAAGCCACGGCCTAACTATTCTTAAAAATAAGAATGAAAAGTGTTCAGAGGCCAAATTTCAGTTGGAGAAATGCTGTTCAGTTGCAATTGCCTACACCAACAGACATGCAAATGATTAGTTGTTAGAAAAGTTACAAACCCCTTAGACCAGGCCATAGCAGATCCTGTAGATGAACACTGTATTAGTGTACCAGGAATTAGGTTAAGCTGTCGAGCGTCTTGAACACACTGGGGGGTCAACAATAGCAGGAGAGTCCATAGACATTAGATCCAGCCTTGCACACCACCTGCTTATAATACAGAGCTCTCCTTCTCAACAAAGAAGAGAAATTCATTTGTGACATCCAGTGTTCTGGTGCATTGTTTGGAGCAATTCCAGGAACACCTGCAGGCTTCTAGAAGTTCCAGTTAAGTTCTCAAGTATTGCCATTCTGCAAATGTCAAATAGTTTTGCTAATCTAAAAAAAAAAAGTCCTCGCCGTTTACTACTGTTCAAAAAATACTGAGCACCTAAGCCCAGCAATTAAAAGTTTTATCTTGGCAGTAAGTGTGTTTGTGCTTTCAAGAAGCACCATCATTACAATACAAATTAACAGATCTAGTCTAAAGTAAGAATCTTGTTTTGAAAAAAGCCTAGATGTCAAAGAACAAAGCTTGGTTTCCAAAATTTCTTGGAGAAAAAAAACGCCAACAAAAATACAAAAAAAAGTCAACACAACTGTTTGATTCTTACTGCTGTGAAGTTTGGCAGTAGTTCATTATTTGAGGTGTCTAAAACACAGACAATTTGATAGCAGTGTAACCTATATATAACCTATATATTCCGCCATTAGACTCTTCCACTCCAACATAAACAGGTAATGAAAGGGTGGACTGCTGGCAGATTCCTAAAATTAGATAGAAAATATACACCGACTTGCTTACAGTATTGCTTACATATTGAATTGTGAACGCTGTACAATGATATGCATCATATCACCAGATTCTTACAGATAAACAGACAAACTGTAACTTATTTATACTGAAAAAGAAATTTACTTCTACACATACATTTGTATTCATTTCCTAATTGATTTGATCCGTTTGCAATTTGTTTTGTAACACATCAAATGTTTACAACTTCTGTTATAAAGACACACAGAAATGTACAAACCAGACATAGTCAGGATGCATGCACATGCTCGCTCTCTTGTTCCCTCCCACCAGAAAAACCTCAAACATTCACACTAGAGCTTCTTGATTACAGACACTTGATATGACCTGCAACTGTGGTTTGGACAGGATGAATCAGCTCTGGTTAGAAGTTCCCCGTCTGCTCCAATACAGTCATGAACTTTCATAAACTATTAAGAAGATTAGCGGCATACATTTGAACTTGGATCTGGGTAGAAAGGGGAACTTGTCATTTGAAGCTTTTGTCAGCTAGCCTCTTAAGCCGTAAAGCATATAACAGATGTAGGGTTAGGTTCTTGACTAATTTTCAAGGTCTAATCTTCACTGTCTTTTTAGCTTCATTCTGATCTGCCAAGCTGCTCTAAATCTGCTGTTTTGAGTTGCTCATAACTGAGCTATCTATTTGTAAGTGAAATCTGAGATAATGAGTGGGTTTAAACACATTTAACTTCAGATAAAGCTCTTTAAAAAATACATTTTGGGACATAGAGCAGCAGTGCTCTTCAAGAACACTGGTCATCAATGATCTCTTGGTCTGTATTCAAAGTTAAAATTTCCATTTACGTAAAACATCTCACACAGCATTTAAATAAGTCATTTGCATGCAGGTCAAAGTGCTTTAAAGTGACAGGTCAGATTCTTTAAGCTCTGAAATGTACTTACAATACAACTAAAGTAAACACGGGCCTCTACACTCACTGATACAAGAGTAAAAAAGCCCTCAATCATAAATCTGGTACTACCACAGAACAATGGCATCATGGCTAAGCACATCTAGACTAATTATACATCACTGCTGTGCAAGTTGAGCTCTGATTACCTCCGTTCTGTAACTTGACCCTATTCAGTTGACAATGCTAAATGCACTGTTTCAACTAATATCAACGTTGCTGACATTTCCACAGGGATCACAAATAACCCCATTACAACTGGAGCCACTTGAATTAAATCGGAAAGTCAGGGGGAAAATGCTATCTTCATCGTTAGCGGGTGAACCGGCAGAGTTTATACAACTGGCAAGATCCAGCTGCCATCTGCCTCACTCCACAGTAGAGTCCAGTCACTGTGACTTTAATTAGCCACAGCGGAGCGGAAAAAATGAACATTTTACAAAAGAGTGGAACAGCCAAGAGTGGAGCAGAGAGCCATGAAGAAAACGGGGAAAAAGTTGCAGCTCTTTCAGGCCAACGTGAACTGAAGGAAAATACATTTTAGTATATGAACTGAATATCTGATGCAATTTAATCATAATTTAAATGATTAAATGTATTCTGTAACAGAAATATTTTTCAGAGTAAAAGGAAAAAGGTCACTCTGTTTCAATCAGGAAATTTGAAAAACTGGATACTAAGCACAGCTTCTCTCAGTAAGTCATTACTGCTTCCTAAAACACATCACTAGTCTGTGAGACCTAAAATAGGAAGTGCATGAAATTGGATAGAAGTTTTATTGATGTTTTTTTTCTGAAAAAGATTTGAACTATTTAGATGACGATTAATTTCTAGTGTTTTCAGAAACATTGGCATATCTTCAGTACTGACTGACTGACTGATTGTTTGATTGACAGACTGAACTGTGTCAGTGATGTGAAATAGTTAGGCAAACAGAAATGTTAGATTTATATATACACTCTTGTGCAGGCACACATTGGTTCAGATGATACTGCAGTGACTAAATAACTCAAGCCCCATTTATTTGTCTCTCCTATTTACTTTAGTGTGAGATTTACATCATTATACACCTCTAAATGTGCTACTCCCTTAAGACACAAGTCTTTGGCCCTGGTGGATTTACAGCTTGAGCTGATGGACTAATGATAGAATGATGGAACACTTTCAGAATTCTTTCATATGTATAAATGATACATTATTGTCTTAAATTGTAAAAAAAAAAAAACTACATTTATTAAAATGCTAATATCATGACAACCTCTTTCAAATCAGTTTTAAATGTAGAATAAAAATATAAACATTAAAATATAAAAAATTAAGTTGCAAAATGGTCTTGTTCTGTGATGTCACTAAATCTGTGAGGCCTAGAACAGCTTTGCCCATCCATTCAATGTCATGTCCAGTTTAAAAAAAATGATTTATCCAAGCGTTTGAGAGAGCTTAAGTTTAAAAGAGTGTTTGCTCTTTAATTAGGTACAGTAAAACTTCCAATCAAAACAGAGTTCATTTACATACAACAACCTTTAAAGTCACAATAACAAAATCAGAAAATGTACTTATGAATGATAGATTTAGGAAAATTATTACATTAAATGAATTACGCCTATTTGTGGTACTTAAATCAACACAATCACAATTATAAACTTTGATAATGTTTTTAATAAAGGTTTCTTTAAAGGCAGTATCAGTAAAAAGCCTTCCTGGCATTTGAATTATGCCATTTGCGATATAGCCTGTCAGTTAAAGGGTTCCAAGAAATGAAGCATCCAACCAAGCTTTCCAGATTCAGCTCCACCAGACTGGTAATCAAAACCCTAACAAGTCTGATAAACATAAGAGACCACACTGATCATCCAGCTCCCCTTGAAGTCGTTTGCAGAAAACCAGATTCATTACATTGTCCCATTACTTCATTTAGAGGAGATTAACCTCCATCAACGTTACACACAAATATAGTTTCTGATGACAAAGATGTAACAAAACATCGCTTACTCATCTCTCTCTAATGAAAAAAACACCACAGACAACCAACCTTCACAAGGCCTAATGAAGCCATTCAAACACAGACAACATCTGGCCGTACTGATGGACTACAGAAGAAAGACATTTAAACAGTTAAGCTAAAAAAAAGTCAGAGAACACAATGAAGACAGTGTGAGAGTCAATACTAAATGAGGCCTATTCAATGTCCAAGTCAGTGAAAAGTCTATAAATAAGACACAAGTACCGCTTTACTGTACATCACTTTATGATGAATGCAGAAAATCTGAACGAAAAACCCACAAAACAGAGTGATCACATTGTTTTATTATATTTTTACATTATTTAAAGATTCCAATATAATGGATTTTGGGCTTCTCAACACCATCAATTCAATTCATAACAGACTTTCCCCCTAAAACACACCTGTTCTCAGACACTTCTCTTGCATACCATACAACTCTCCTCTCTCTCTGTTTTTCCTCACATCATCTCTGATAAGAAGCCATTTTTTTGAAAAAGGAAAAAATGACCCCTATGACCTGTTGTGTGCACTAGAGAGAGAAAAACAAATAAATACATAAAAATACTATAACAAACTATTATAACGACCTTGCATGTGTGCTGTAAGCCAGCCAATCAGAGCTGAGCTGCTGCCATTATTGATTTTCGTTCCCACACAAGGTCGGGCAAACAGACTCTTCACACTAACCATTCGATTCATGACAGCATTTCACTTCACTTTCACTCTGAGTGGCTTAATTTCCCTTCCATTTTCTGGCACTCACACTGTATAAACATCAAAAACGATCCTCTAGGAGATTCAAACTCTAGAGGCACTGGATAAAAAATGACTATAAATACTTTTACCAACCACCTCTGTGTAGGTTTGGTAATAACTTTCACATATAAATCTCTTTAATTCTTAATTCTGTTCTTTGCTGTTCATTGTCCTGTTTGCTCCCATTGTCTCTCCTTCCCTTGGAGAGCTGGCCAGACAAGTATAATTACTAAAGGAGACACTCATTTCTCATTCCTCGCTTCTAATTCTCCAAGGCTAAATCCACACCGTGTAATAGAGGTCTAATGGCTAATGACCATCACTAACACATGTAAAGTAGGAGACTGAGAATGAAGACAAATCTTATTTGAATACAAGATTAAAGACAAAGTTACAGCACCTGTAAATACAGGAGTTTGAGAAAATACCACAGGCTTTGTATTATAATGACATGATTCACAGAGGTTAGATTTCTCTGTGATTTAATTTGGGTGATCAATGATTATTTTGGATCCCTAAAGAACCAAGGTTAAAAAAGAGATTTAAGAGTGTGAAACACTCTCTAAAGGTTTAAAGAACCCCCACAAAACTGAGAGTTGTCTTTCTGCATTGAAAGGTTTAAGGAACTAGAAATGGTAAACTGTGCAAAAAACTATACTGGTTATTAAAATACACAGTTTAATATGTTGTCTGTTTAACAGTAATAAAATCACACATCATATGAAATTTAAAAAATAAAATACACTGCAGTGTTTCTCGCATATACGTTATACCTTTGACAACCTATAAGGTATTGAAGATTGAACTGTATACTGGTTTCACAGTTTATAGTGGTCTGAAAATTTAAACAAAACAAATTTAAATGTTGATGTCATTGGTTGCCATTATAGGGCAGCTGTGGCCTTGTGATTAAGGATTTGGTCTTGTGACAGGTCATGACTGTCATCTAAGGCACCTAACCCCAACTGCTTCCTGGGCGCCGTGGATTTTTTTTGTGTGCAATTGGCAAAAAGTTTAATCTAAAAATGACAAGAGTTGCAAAAGTGCCAGTAGGATCTAGAAGAAGGAAAATTCCCATTATAGAAGCCAAAAATAGGACATAAAAATTGACCAGAATCACAGATAATTTAAACATTGGGACTGATAATACTTTCCATTTATCAGCATATGATGCATTGGCTGTTGATACGAGAGTGAGTCAAAAATGATCTGAACTTTATTTTTTATTAAAACTTCTGCTGGATGCAATGTCTTATAAAGACTTTCTGTACTAGGTCACTGTTTCTGTAATAATTGCTGTTTAGGTTGAATGTGATACATCAGCTCATTTATGACTGCAGTGCAATAACAAACTCACTTATGAATTGCAGGAAAGAAGAGCAGCGTGCAGTGATTTGTTGAAGATGAGTTTGAATTAGGGCTGCCATGATTAGTCGACTATTAAAATAGTCAACGACTAAATTAATAGTCGATGCGTTGTTTGTTTCTTTTTACTTTCTTTTTCTCTCCAAACTGCTGCGTCTGCCTTTCTGTCCTTGGGTATGCCGTGGATGACATTACAGGTTGTTATACAGACAGGCTCTGGTATCATGGCTAGCCGGCAACGGAGCTCAAAAGTGTGGGATCATTTTAAGAAAATGAAAGAGAAACATGTGCAATGCAATGTCTGCAAGGCAGAACGTGCCTTCCATGGCAGCACAACTGCGATGCACGAGCACCTGAAAAGGAAGCATGTTGTGGCCGATTGTGACAATGATGAAGAGGGACCGTCATCTTGGTAAGCTAAATTGCTAGTTAGCTGCTAAAATTAGCGTAAACAGAGAGTTAACTTGCTGCTTACTCATATTTATAGCTGTAAAAGTTAACATAACAGTCATGTGTTTGAATAGCAATGCTAATGTTTTCTAACGTTACGTTTCACTCAGTTGTTTACGCTTTATGCTAAACAGTTAAATAATTGTTTGTTGCAACAAGCTGCATATTTCATTAAAGGTTTAATGAACTATGATCTTAATTGTTTTTATTTTTAGTTAGCATATAGTTGAAATCTAATGACGGTTATATAATAACAGCTGCATTCTAGTGCAAAAAGCTGTATGTTTTATATTCAATTAACGTATGATCTGATTAGTCGACTAATCTAAAAAAATAATCGGTGATTAGTCGACTATAAAAATAATCATTTGTGGAAACTACAAACTAAATGTGAAGTGACATTGTAAGGAACTGAACGTTTCTTAAAAAGAATCATTACTGGTGATGAAACATGGACTCATCAGTACAAGTCTGAAAGGAAACAGCAGAAACATCCTCAATCACTGACCAAGACAAAGTTAAACATTAGCTGGAACGTTGATGCTGACAATTTTCTGGGTCCTGAAAGAACCAAGAAGAGGATGGAGATTCACGTCTGATATTAGGGAATATGAAAGCTTGTCGATAGACTGACAAATTGTATTGAAAAGAGATTATGTGGAAAAATAATGTTTTTGTCTTTTCTGATGAAAAATTCTACAACCAGAGTGCAGATATTTTTGACTCACCCTCATATATCTACAAGATAGAAATACAAAGAACTTTTTAAATATATTCACTACCTTTACAGCAACAGCACAGAGCACTACATTATCAAGCATAAGGGTCAGGTACTGTTTCTAAACTACACCAGAGTCTGTGTCACTGAATGTCAAGCAGAACAGCAGTGAAGAGCTCAGAGATAATGAGGCTAAAGCACAAGGCTGCTCTGAGATTTGAATGACAGCCTGCCAGGATGTATTGTAGAGAATGTACAATGCAGGGACAGACAGACGCAGGTCAGTTTGACTGGGATTCTTTACAGTCTTCTAACAGCCAAAGAGAGAGCTGCTTCTGTAATCTGTATGTTGATTGTCTATGATTATGTTTTTGTACATAGTTACCATGGACAATGGCTATGAGTGGAAGTCTGATGATTATGTTAACCATGTTAACTCTAATGCACTGACGGAGAATACCCTCAGATTTGTTTTGCTTTCAATCCATTAATACAGAACACGCATATATATCTGTGCATACTCATAGTGAGGATTGAGAAGCTCTGGCTTTAAAACAGCTGAGGCCTATAAACAATAAAATTCCCATTTTAAAAGTATAAAACTTCACTTAAACCTTCAGCATTTTTAGTATGCAAAACTGAACTTATTGCAGTGATGAGAACAGCCTCCACTTGCCATCAGTGCATAAAATTAAACGGGCAGTGAGCTTACTTACAAGCTATATATAGAAATGTTCTGATTGTTATATAAGCAAATATGCTAGTGAATCTGTATGCGTTCCAATGAAGTGAACTGAGAACGGATGGCTCATTTTCACTCAGCTTTTAACTGAAAATGAAATTTCAACCAAAATGAGTCAGAACCAGAGTAAGACGAAATTTCACAGCTAAAGAAGTAAATGTACCTCTATTAAAGTAATGTATCTCTCTTTCTTCCCTTCAAAATGCAACTACACCTAAAATCCAACATGTTATTCAAGCCAATACCCTGATAAATAACCCTGAAGCTGATGTTCACTTTGCCTTACTCAGATATTTATTTATGGACACAAACGATGATGTGAACCTCTAAGAATAAAGGTTAATTTGAAGGTGAAATTAAAGTCAGGTCAATCAATGGGTTAACAATCAGGTGTGAGTGGGCACCCTTTTTTATTTAAGCAACAGGGATCCGTCAAAGTCTGCACTTCACAACACATCTATGGAAGCGTACCATGGCACAAACAATGGACATTTCTGAGAACCTCAGTAAAAGAGTTGTTGCTCATCAGGCTGGAAAAGGTTACAAAACCATCTCTAAATAGTTTGGACTCCACCAATCCACAGTCAGACAGATTGTGTACAAATTGAGGAAATTCAAGACCACTGTTACCCTCCCCAGGAGTGACTGACCAACAATGATCACTCCAAGAACTTCTAAGTGACTGAAGACCTCTCACATTGGCTAATGTTAATGTTCATGAGTCCACCATCAGGAGAACACTGAACAATAATGGTGTGCATGGCAGGGTTGTAAGGAGAAAGTTACTGCTCTCCAAAAAGAACATTCTTGCTCAGCTGCAGTTTGCTAAAGATCATGTGGACAAGACAGAAGACTATTGGAAGAATGTTTTGTGGAGGGATGAGACCAAAATAGAACTTTTTGGTTTAAATGAAAAGCATCATGTTTGAAAAAACGAAAACACTGCATTCCAGCATAAGAATCTTATCTCATCTGTGAAACATGGTGGTGGTAGTATCAGGGTTTGGGGCTGTTTTGCTGTATCTGGGCCAGGATGACTTGCCATCATTGATGGAACAATGAATTCTGAATTATATCAGAGAATTCTAAAGGAAAATGTCAGGACATCTGTCCATGAACAGAATCTCAAGAGAAGGTGGGTCATGCAGCAAGACAATGACCATAAGCACACAAGTCATTCTAACAAAGAATGGTTAAAAGAACAGTTACCGGGAACATTTAGTTGCAGTTATTGCTGTAAAGGGGGGTCACACCAGATACTGAAAGCAAAGGTTCACATACTTTTGCCTCTCACAAATATGTCATATTGGATCATTTTCCTCAATAAATAAATGACCAAGTATAATATTTTTGTCTCATTTGTTTAACTGGGTTCCCTACTTTTAGGACTTGTGATAATGTTTTAGGTCATATTTATGCAGAAATACAGAAACATCTAAAGAGTTCACAAACTTTCAAGCACCACTGTATAAATACATTTTAAAGTAAAAGAAAATTGGTCCCTAATATCTGTTACTAGTGTCCTTAATGACTAATTACTGGTAAAAGCATCAACCCAAGGGTAAAAAGAACATAGGTCAAGCCTTTATTAATTGTATTTGTCCTAAAACTGAAATAACATGCTGATTCCAATACTGCAACCCTACTGTAGACATATCTTAATCATTTGGAAATATTTTGATTACTATTTCCTTCCCATTCAAGCACTCAGTAATATAATTTGACCTTTAATCATTACATTTTTGCCTCTGTCAGAGCTTAAATGTACATAAGTAGAAGGTCATGTCTGGACCTCCACAGACTGACAACTACTTTGAAAGACAAATCTTCTAATTAAACTAAGCTAAACTGTCCTCAGAGCCATTGACCTACTTGTGTAAATTAGGATGTTGAATGAAGACTCTAGGGGCCAACCCACTTTTTCTACTCCAAGATTTCAAACAGACAAGGAATTGATCAGGGGAAGTAAAGCTTTGTAGTGAGCGGTTGTACTAGGCTACAATGTGAATGTCCAGGTCAACAGGGGCCATGTGCCACTGTATTTGCATTGTTTACATCAGATGCACTGTTTATACAGTATCATAAATACTTTCCTGTTGACCATTTCCTCAGTTAAGAAGAACAAAAAAAATTGGCAGTTTATTCACTGGTCCACACTTGGATGTAGACATGAAATCTTTGTGCTGCTGAAAGTGACTATTAGACAACACAGGTGCAATTTAATAATGTAACAATTAATGAACACAGCAGTTAAAAACCTAATGCAATGTTAGATTTTCTGCTCCCTATAGTACAAACAAGCTAAACGTGACCTTAATGGTACAAAATGATCCTTAAGGTCCAACTATGTGTTTACTTATTCATTGCATTCACTTTTCTAGGATATCATGTTTGTATAAGTCAGTGGAACTTAAATGTACCATGTTATGTTGTATATAATTACTTTTCTTTAAGTAAATGTTCCCTCCAGGGTACCATACCAGTGGCAGGACAGTGTATGGACAAGAACCTGGCAATATGATATGTATCATAATACAGTGGTTATAGTTCAATATAGTGCTAGTCAAACGTTTGGACAGACTCTCATATTCAATGTTTTTATTATTATTATTATTTTTTTTTTTTTCTACATTGTAAATTAATACTAAAGTCATCCAGTCTATGAAGGAAGACATAAGGGATCATGTAGTAAATTTAAATGTTAAACCAAAAATATGTTTCAAATTCTTCAAAGTAGGTACATAACTGTTGGTCTCAAAGACACTAAGAGGGCAAAGATGCAAGTAAAGAACTCTTGACAAGACACAGCTGTTAACTGAAAGCCATTTGGGGGCAACACGGTGGCTTAGTGGTTAGCATGTTCGCCTCTCAGCATTGAGGTCCTGGGTTCAAGTCCCCATCTGAGCGGAGTTTCCATGTTCAACCCAGGGTCTCCGGTTTCCTCCCACAGTCCAAAAACATGGAGGTCAGGTGGATTGGCTACTCTAAAATTACCCTGGTGTGTGTATGTCTGTGTAAGAATGTATGTATGAATGTATGCCCAGATATGGTTGACACACTGTTCTGGGTGATCCCCCTAGTGCTCGATGCAGTCCTGCAGATGGACGGTGGCTTCCGGTTGAGAGTACGCTGTGCGCGATTGGCTGCCGCTTCTCGCCTGTGTGTGTATATGAAGTGTGTTGATTGTAAACCGTCCATGGGTGTCTAAAAAGGCGCTATATAAGTGTGATGTGTATGTATTCCAGGTGACTACCTCATAAAGCTGACTGAGAAAATGGCAAGGAAGCTGGCATCTAAGCAAGGTGCCTACTTTGAAGAATGTAAAATATAAAACATGTTCTGCTTTGTTTAACATGTGTGTGTTCACTAAATATTTACAGATGTATTTCTTCATAGTTTGGATGACTTTAGTATTAATATACAATGCAGATCAGTTTAAATAATGAAAAACCACTGAATGTCCAGAAGGGGTGTCCAAACGTTTGACTGGTACTGTATTTTGTGATTTATTGTGATACTGCAGCAAAGTGATATTGTAATGTATTTAAGTTTAATTTTAAGAAAACTGTCAGGTGTTTGCAATTACACTATTTATATTTGAGTTAAAGAGACTAATGGGTGAAGATGGGTTACAGCATTGCTATTTAGTGGTCAGGGGTTTAAACATAACACAATCAACCACTGTCAGCCATCACCACATCCGCTTAATCCTGATCAGGGTCGCGGTTAGTCCACTACCCCCTCACTGGGCGCAGGGCAGGGCATTACACACTGTCCTAACTAAGCCCAGGACAGGTGCCAATCAATCACGTGTGTGTGCACACACACAGAGACAAATTAGGAGTACCCAATTCACCTGACCCCCATGTTTTTGAACTGTGGGAGGAAACCAGACACCCTGTACATGTAAACTAAATAAAAAAATCTGTACTGTGTATGTGAATTAAACATTACAAGATATTCTGATACTCAAGTGTATCAAAATCATCTTACAGTCCATCCGGAGACATGCTGCCACAGTGACAGTCCAGTACGATTTTTTTTTTTTTTTTGAGACAGCAGAAGTATAAAATCATACAATATTATTCATTTCTTTATAGATTTACAACCCTAATTAAGCATGAAATGGAACAATTTCCCCCTCATTATCAGCTTGTATACCTTGATGCAAAATCCGGGTATGACTGTGTACTCTTTTCTCATTCAGAAAGAACAGAAGAGCAGCAGTAACACAGCGGAGACTGTAAAGATTAAAGAGCATGTTCATGCTGGGCTGGATTTGTGAATGGAAGAGTTCTCCAATTATATAATGCACAACTCTCTCTCACACTCATCTGCCAGGCTGTAAGTGGAGCTCCCAATGGATGCTTCCACAAATAGAAATGTAGAAACCTAAGAGGGAAAAAATGATGCTAACAAGATCTTTTCAGCATATTTAAGTGAGTGAAGCACAATATCTGTGCAAACACTCCATATAAGACTTTTGAAAATTAATGCAAATTGTACAGAGTTTTCAACAGAACAATGTTTACCATAGTTGTAAGAGTACACACACACACACACACACACACACACACTTGACATTTTAAGTGGAAATAAGTATAATTTTTTTTTTTTATTTAACACATTAGAAAAATAAATCATATACAATTTAACATACCATAACTTTTGAACAGGTCACTTTTTACACGTATTCATTTTCCACAATGTAAGATTCAGTAAATAAAGAGTAAGTGTGCATTAAAATTGAAGTAAAAGCAGAAGATGCTTTAAATTAAATAAATATGTAGTTTTATGCAGCATCATTTTTGTAGTGTATATGAAACCTTTGGACCATTAACAACTACCAATATTTTCCAGTATCCAGAAGAGGCTCGTCAGATTCTCATACTGAAACCCCTGGAATATGAATACTGAAACGTTTTCACAGTAATGATCAAACAATGTATTGTGCAGGCTTCCTCAGCTCGCTCAGTCTGACAGATCTGCTTCTCAGACTGATCTAATCTACCATTGAGAAACTCAGTGTGAAGACGACTGACTAAAGGATGATACAATTTAGTCAAAAGCCCCTCTATCTATCCATCTCTCTCTCTCCCCCCCCTCTCTCTAAATGAGCTATTTTTAGCAAGCCCATGCTGTGCTCAGCCAGGGAGCCCTAGGGTAGCTCTAACCTCTCTGAACACACACAACGACATGCTGACGTCACACAAGCGGTAACGAAACTCCACTATTGGTTGAGCACATCTAACAGCCTTGTGAAGATGTTTTGCATTCGTTTCTTTTGCGCTACACTCTATGCACGTGTTAGCTGTGGTTTCCTCTCTGATGAGCTAATCAAAGGCTAACATGAGTGTTATGTAATGAGATGTGTGCATGGGGGGGGGCTTGGTTTGGCTTGATGTGCATTCATGTTTTTGTTCATTTTGAGGCTATAATGAACCTGTGTCCGAAACATATTCACCATCTCTGGAAACAGTGCTTCACTGAAATGTATGAAACCATATCTCACATATTCTATTTATTCTTATGTGCTCTTATATTAGAAGAATGATTCGCCCAGAAATCAGATTTTCTCCACTTAGATTTATTTGATAAGCTAAGACTCGGTGGAGTGCACACTTGACTTCTTTAGTTTAGAGGTGGAATTCAATACTAAAACAAAAATTCAATAGCCCAACTGTTTCTGTACACCCGCAGCCTTAATTTAGGTCATACATACTAGAAAAGAAAACATACACATGTCATCTACCAATTATTTTCAATGATTAATCAAGTAATCAGATTGTAAATGTTCATTAAAATATGAACACATATTGGAATCATGATTCAGACAGAGTTGCTTTTTAGAAAAGTCATCAGCATTGGACAGATGTTTAGATGTTTATTTATTGTACTTGGCAACTGGGTTACTACATTAAGGTGTCGTCCACGCATATCCAGATATTTTTTGCATATCCAGATTTCTTCAAAAATAACCAATGTTTTCAAAACAACAACAACAACAACAACAAAACCCTACAGCCATGCCAACCCTACAGAGTCAACATAGACACACCTAAGATTCTAAAAACATGCAGATTGTACAAAATGTAGAGCACTGAAATATTCCAACACTGGTTTGTAGGTTTGTTTACACTGTTATGATAATACTGCCGTCTCTGAAACAGTTCTGAGAAGAGATTACACGTTGACCACAATGCTCAAGCTGACTATTTTTATGCTGTGGCGTCTTGAACCAGTCATGTGATTTGATCAGGCTGACATACTCTTGGGGTTTAAAACATAAATGTAAATGCATATAAATGGGCATGTATCAGGCTCTGAGAAAATAAATTATATATTATATTTCAAACTAAACACAAATAGCAGTAAAGCAATATGCACAACTGACTGTCAGCATGTGTGAGACTGTGTATTATAGAAGTAATGGCTTTCTCTTGACTTCTGAGTGAGTCAAATCACTTGTGACAAACAGAGAAAAAAATTTCTCTGTCCCATGCATTTTTTCCCCTTTTCCTTCTTCTACAGGTCATCAGTTCTACACAAGCTCAGGCAAAGCTTACCAATGTTTCTGGTTGGGAGGGGCCACTAGCCACAAGGCTAATCTTTAATGTAGCATGAACAGACCATGACCCACATGCTAATATCACCCTCAACCACAGAGTCTTACAGTTGGGAGGCCGTTTTGCTTAGATACATGCATGCACGCCACTCTGAACTGCATGTAAATATGATTTTACAGATGCACAGCATGAAATGGAGGAAGAGGAAAAATGCTAGCATGTTGGTCGACCTCAGACACATTCCACTGCATGACCCGAGTTCACTGTTTTGTTTATGCTTCCAGAAATCCATTCAGTATTAAAGAACAAAAGAAAAACTCAGAGAGAATGAAAAAATGTAGTGACTGACACATAAAAAAAGCTCCATCTGTCCATCTGTTCATCCCTGGTGACGGGCTCTCTGAGAATATGACTCAAGCTCCTGCCAGAGAAAAGCCAGAGAAAAACTGGAGGAAAGCCAGAGAGAGGATAGAACACCTTATAGGCATTGTACAGGCCTGCTTCCTTTGTTAAAACATCTACAACACTGTAACATACAGTACAAAGTACTGTACTGAAATCTAAAAATCTAAGCACACACAGACATAATAGCTAAGCTAATGGACCTCAGACTTGCTGCTAAAACTAGCTAAGAGAATCTTCCATCAATGTTTGAGAAGTTGGTTGCACAAAGGAATTGCCTAGAGGCCCACAATCTAGATTCCAGGAATCATGAGCTCCACAAAGCCATCTGGAAACAAAGCAATCTGCACTCAAACCAGGGCAGAACTTTATTGGCAGGAGCAGGTTCATGGCTGGAACTTAAGGCCTTGTTTATATCTGCTGATATTGACTTTATTTTTACACCAGAACTTCCTCACCTAAACTTGCTTTCTTCAGATTTATGAACCTGGTCCATTTCAAATGAGAACTACCAAAAACAATTACAACTCCATCATTACTCAGACTTTTTGCTATGAATGAGATTTTTTTTTTTACTTCAGTTTAGAGACCTCTATGGTGGGAGTATTAATTTACAAGCAAGTAAGACACATATTTTGCTACCATGGGTTGTATTTTAAAGTATGTTCAATAAGCAACTAACAGTAGCTATGTTTATAAGTAGCCTGACAATCAGTTATTAATTAAACAGGTTAATAAGAAGATAACTCCTCTGTACATACACCTCAACTGGAATAGTTAAACTGAAGGATTACAATTGCAATCTAATCACATGATGTAGGGAATCCTGTCAATAATCCATTGAATAGAAGAATAATGGCCATGTAAACACTATCTGTAACAGATAGTATATCAGTATCTGATTACATTCCCAATCAGAACCTGTGAGTATGTTCTGCGTCATAACTATGTTACACATGTCTAAAAGGATGTGAACTAACAAAG
>BRDA01065970.1:0-11559 GCA_036984385.1 Crenuchus spilurus | reverse complement strand
ATCCCCGACCTCAGCACGCTCGCTCACACACACACACACACACACACACACACACACACACACACACACACACACACACACACACACACACAAACGTTTGAATGTCATGGCCTGCTGGTCCTGATGATATGCAGGTGTTAGGTTAATTGTAGAACATATGGATGGATTCAGGCTCTACCATTTATCTTCTAACATCTGCAGGTCCGTGAGGAGCAGATTAGATGGTTAACACATCAACAACAGCTTTATTCAGAAGTTACGTGAAGATAGACATTTATCTGCCTCTGTGCTTCTTGTGCACACACACACACACACACAGACACACACACACACAAACACAAAAATTCTCATGGATGCTAGCTTGTTGTTATGTGGTTGCTAGGTTGTTGCTAAGTAGTTAGTAGTCTATTGCTACCAGGGGTGGATTTGGAAATTCTGGGGCCCCAAGCAATGTCATGTCTGGGGGCCCTGATCAAATGGATTCTTTTTTATAGTTATAGTGTGGTACAGGCTTAAATATAAATTAAATTATTACTATTAATTATTAACAAATATTAATTATTATACATAAATTTTAAACATTAATTAAACAATATTATTCATAATATTTTATTAGGAATTACAAGTTACTATTAATAATATACTACTAATAACTATAATCATTATTATTATTATTATTATTATTATTATTATTATTATTATTATAATAATCAAATAATATTAATCATTAATAAAATATTAATTATTAAATATTAACAAATGGTTAAAATCATGTAATATAAAATTAACACCCAATTATGTGTTATACCTTGATAATCAACTTCACTCCAATTCATTAGCACCAATTTTTCCACTTATGTTTGGACTGTATTTACATAAAATTATACCTAATTTTTGAGTAAAAATAAGCAGAAATTCTGAATTATTTTGACAATAGTTAAACTTAGAGGCATGCAACTAGATGACTTATAACAGACTGGTAGACACACACACACAGATTTGAATGTTAATGTTAATGGATTTTAACATGAAACCTCTGATATTAAAATATTTCTATCTGATGTGAAACAGCCAGAACAAATGTTCAACATGTTAACAACTTGCAGTGGCAGGTGAACACGGACTATGGGCCAAATCGCAAAACACTGGTTTGCAAGTCCAAATGCAAGTTTGATGGAGTGACAGCTGGTACGGCTAATCACACATTAGCATGAAAAGGCAGAGCTAATATGAGCTTGTGGGCAGTCTAAAGATAAATAGGCTTCTGACTGAGTGGCCGTTTTTTGCCGGGTCCTAGTGCTCGACCTGTTTCTTTTTAATATAGCGTAACACTGTTTTTGGACGGTAAAATCACTTGTGATGTAGGTATCTCTTTAGTGTGGAACAACAAAAACAATTATGCATTTATTTTTTATTTTATTTTTTTGCTAACCACTTTTGGCCAGCAGGGGGTCCCCTGATCTCTGGGGCCCCAAGCAATGCCGTGGTTTGCGTGTTGGTCAAGTCTGCCACTGTTGCTACATGGATGCTAGGCTGCTGCTACATGAATACTAGGCTGTTGCTATATGGATGCTAGGCTGTTGCTACATGGATGCTAGGCTGTTGCTACATGGTTTCTAAATGGTTGTCAATTGGTTGCTAAGGGGTTGCGAGGCTGTTGCTATGTGGTTGCTGTGGTGTCTTCGGTGGTTACTTGGGTGTTGACAAGTTGCTGCTGTGGTACCCCATGTGGTTGGTGAGGTGTTCCATGTATTTGTACATGAAAACGTCCATCCAATCAAAACGCTGTATACAAGGCTACATCCCACATTCAGACCAAACGCTCTTGTTGGAACAATGTTGTCTCAAGAGGAAGAGTTCATGTATCTCAGGGTCTTGTTCACAATTGAAGGTAAGATTGAGCAGAAGATTGAAAGGTGGATTGGTCCAGCATCTGCAATGATGAGGACTCTGTACCGATCTGTTTTGATGAACAGAGAGCCGAGCCAGAAGGCAAAGCTCTCTGCTTAATGGTCAGTCAATGTTTCAACCCTCAACTGATCAAGAGCTTTGGGTAGTGACCAAAAGAATGAAATCATGAATAGTCAGCAGAAATGAATTTCCTCCAGAGGGTGTCCAGTCTGCCCCTAATAGATACGGTATAGAGTTTGGACAGTGAGACAGATGAGGTGGTTTGGGCATCTGGTTAGGATGCCTCCTGGAGAGGTGTTCCAGGCATGTCCAACCAGAAGGAGACCCTTGGCAAGACTCAGGACATGATAGAGAGATTGTATCTCACAGCTTGTCATCCTCCTATATGAGCTAGAAGAGGTGACTGGTGAGAGGGAGGTCTGGGCCTCTTTGCTTAGGTTGCTGCCCCCTCAACCCTGATCCCAGATAAGTAGAAGATGATGGATGGATGGAATAGAGTTGAAATCTCAAAGATGGTATGATGAGAAATGCAGTGAAAATCCAACAGAAAATAATAGGAAGAATATAAATTGGATAACAATATAGCTGAACAACCACATCAACAGATTTAATGCTGTTCTGTGTATTTTATAGTTCATTTATTAAGAAAAGAAGAAATGTACAAACCCCATACATAAATATTCATAAAGTCAACACTATCACTGCATCCATGATATATTGCTGTGTTGATATTTGGAACACAGCCCTAGTTTATTACTTTGCAGTCAGTATTTTATTGAACTTTCCCTGTTTATCCTTATCAAACCAAACACTGATGGTGACACATTCCCAAATTTTAGTGACTTGTCCTTTAACTCGTTAAAATCTCATTAAAATGTCATTAAAAGCATTTATGTCTGCATTTGTCATAGCAGAATGAATCAGCATGTGGAATTAGAGTTTTGCATGTGTTTTCTGTCCTGGTGCTGGAGTTTAGAGATTCCTGCGTTACCAAAACAAAAGATGCGGAACAACCAGAGAGCTAATTAACCAACCCTTCCTGAGAGAACATGCAGGGCAGCAGTACTCCAGGACCAGCGTTAAGAATCTGTCGGCAATAACGGAGCATGCCTGGAATGTAATGAACAGTTATTCAGAGGTAGACGCTGGTAGTGAATATGTATGTGATGAATGTGAATATGAATATGTATGTGCACAAAGTGAGCTGTCAGCTACATTTATGCAATCAACGTTAAATTCCTCATGTACTGGTGCATCTATAACAATTAGAATAGTGTGAAAAAGTTCTGTGTTCATAATTTAATTCAGAACCTCTCATATATTTTAAATTTATTACATTTAATGTGACATATTTCAATTCTTTGTGTGTTTTAATGTAGATGCTGTTAGAATAGTAATTTAGTCAAAGTGGAAATGAAATATTCTAAATCATTTGACATTCTGGATATCTGATTACATTTCTGATTTTCACGAGCTATAAGCCAAACTGATCAACATTAAAACATAAAGGGCTTGAAATATGTCACTTTTAGTGAATATAAAGTATATGACAGTTTACCTTTTTGAGTTAAAGAATGACCAATAAACTTTTTACCAGTACTGTATACAATTACTGTAAAAACAGTCAAATTACAACAGTAAGATACTGATACTGTAAATAGTAAGACTTTATTCACATATAGTATTACTGCATATTGATGACATATGACAGCAGTAAAGCATTTTACAGCGCAGTACTGAGCACAGAACTGTATTTTCTCAAAGATGTCTTCGGCCCTGCATAGGGTTATATGGCTACATTGTCAGAGGTCATCAGAATTACTCTTTTATGGGCTGTCATTAACAAGTTATATTAAGCTACCACAATAAATAGTCATTATGTTGTGAGTGGAAGTGTGGATTGATTAACAGCTGTACAAGTGATTAATTAAATAAACAACAGCAATATTGTGGCATCAGTCACATGAGGCGACTTTCCCTTGAGCAAGTCAGTAGTTCATGCAAATTAGCTTTGCAAAGACTCATGGGAGTGCCCATGCGTCCTCTGTTTCGGGATTGTTTATTATTTAATGTGTTATTTGTTTATTGTTATTTGCTTAAGTGTAAGTAGATTTTATTTTGAGTAATTTCTGAAAGTTTAAAAGGGGCTTTGTGTAATTACCACAGATGTGAAGATTATTTATATACGTAGATGACTTAGCTGTGTATTTTGCTGTTACTTAAGCTCAGTTTTGTTCTCAGGCTTTACTGATAAAGAGAAATTAAAGTGCAAAAACTGAATGAAACACATGCTTTCTAAAAAAATTTCATCAAACTTTTAGAATCTAAGAACTCTGTAGCGGCCAAAGAAGAAGCTGGGAGAATGTTTAATGAGACAATCTAAAATGCATTAGTGTAGTGTTAAATTACAGTGGAGACAGTAAAATAACAGAAACATACTTCTGAAATATTACCATAAAACAGTTATGTTACTGCAATTCAATACACAATAAACTGCTGGTGTTTGCTGACAGTATCTACTGTTAATTTTGTGTTTTTACAGTAAATATTCTTATTCTTATAAAATACAATACAAATAATGATTTTTTAAAAATCAGTTCAGACTCAAACCTGTGTAGGGTTTGAGTGTAATCTGAATGTAAACATAGTTCATAACGTAATTATATACCACATGATTGAAATGTCTACTATGATCTATTTAATTATGTAATTCTGTGCATAAATGATTAAGTCCTGCAAATCAAACATGTATAGAAATGACGGTAAGACCCGCTCAGTAAGCTATATATTATTGCGTAATGTTCGTGGGCCGCTGCTCATGTCTCTTGCCTTGTTCTTCTTCTGCTGGCAGGTCCGTGCAGGGCATGTGAGAGTAAAGTCATGTGTGCTAATTAGCCTAGTTCAACAGGCTTAGCCTTCTCAAATCCCTGTCCTCAAGCACAGCAAGTCCCCGCTCAGTTACCACAGCAACACTGTGGTCAGCCCACTCCCCTACTACCACCCACTCTGACTGCTGAGGAGGAACTGTCACTCAAGGTGGGAAGTGTCAGCCTGATAGCAACTTTCCACCCTACAATTCAGCATATGTCCTTTTATCAGGACCTGCAGGGTTCAAATGCCCATTATTTCCCCTCTTACACCTTTAGTCAAGTGTCTGAAGTTGATGAATTCTGTGTTTGAACTACAGGACTAGCACTCAGATAGGAGTGGCCATCTTTTTGCTTCGACATCTTTATTTGGAGCAGCCATCGTCCTTTTTATATTTAAAACTGAAATATAGTCAGCAGATACAACATGCAAATCCACTGAAGCTAAGCAGGTTTGGGTCTGGTTAGTACTTGGATGGGATATCAAGTAAAGGCGGTTGCTGGAAGTGTTGTCAGGGGTCAACAGGGGGCACTATTTCTGCATCCCAATGTGCCAATGCTATACTATTATAGGTACTATATAAATGGCTCTGCCTTTCAGATGAGACCAAAAGGTTTTGGTTCTCTGAAGTCAGAGGTCAAAAACTCCTGGTCCTGTCCCCTAAAAGAATGTGAGTGTTACCCTGATGTCATATTCAAAAACTGACTTAAGCCTAGTTCACACTACAGGATATCTGGGCTGATTTGCTCCTCTCAACAATCATAAAAGGTCTCCTGATTTCAGGTTGATTGTAACCGATTATCTTCCCAGATTATCCTGCAGTGTGGAGCATCTATAATCCAATCTTTACCCCTCCAATCTCAAGTGCAGTCAGCGGTGACTGTAAAATATAAAATGTTCAATATTTATCCTGTGGGGTGGATGCTGATTCTCTGGTGTAAAATGTTATGTTGACGTCATGCCTGAAAGACCATCAGCTGAGCTGAACAGAGCTTGTCAGTGTGTACAGGAGATGTTAAAAACCTGGTGGCTAAATGGTGAGTAAGGTGGACTTGTGGAGCTTTTAAATAGTTTTGTTTACATCTAGTTTGTGAGAAACATCCACCTGGTCTAACGATGTAGCAGTTTGTGAGGAACTCCCACAAGGTGTTAAGGCTCGGAGCCGTTGGTTGGGTGTGTTACTCGTAAAGTGTGTGATGTTTTACATTTTCAGCATCATTTAGGATTGGTAAGTCTGTAGTGTGAACCAGGCTTTTGGCTCATCTCATCTCTCTCACTAATAGTTAATGAGCCAAGAGTTCTGGTGTACTGTCTGCTGTTGTATAATCCAGGTGCATGTTGACCATTGCTGGTGGTGATGCTTTAATGTTGAGCTAACTCTCTCAGATCACATCCACTAGTCTGTGAGCCCTGCATTAACATTTGCATTAGATTTGAGTGGGTTCAGATACATTTTGGTGGTGATCACTGGTGACTATTGAGGTGTAGTGTTAAGTGGAAGTGCACACTCATTGACCAGTGTTTGGGCACTTCATTTGTATCATATTTTTCAGGAGATCAAACTGGCAACCCTTCAAGTCCCAAGCCTGCTTCTTTAACTAGCTCCATTAGTGTAGTTTTAAACCAAAAGAGCAACATTCGGAAACCAAACGTCTCCAAACACTGTCTTGCCTCATGGACTGCATCTGAGATAAAACGTGCAAATATGATTTCTGAGTGAACCTATAAATGCACTGAACATGAGTTTGGCTTGTCTGTATGGTCAGCATTTATCAGCTGCAGTGCTCCTGACGACTTTGAAGCTGAATACAGAGAACGAACTGTGAATATTTTTCAGCTCAGCATTATGGGTATTACGTGCCAAAGGGCTGAATGTGCCACACAGCCGTACGTCTGATCTAACAGAATACGGTCAACAAGCTCCCCAAAGCTTCGAGCAGATCTCATTCAAGCGGTTATCAATCAGAAAGTGGCCTCCAGCTTAAGAAACAGACGGAGACAACACTCGAGCGCTGGAGGAGAGCACGTGGAGATGCAGAGTTCAGCTGTGACCTCTGCCTGCCTGTCCTCATGGCCTGCCTGAGCAATCGTGTTAAATTCACACAAGTCCATCCGTATAGCCTATTAGCACTGCGGCATCAGTTCGTCCAACCATCTGGTCAGCTTACTTTACTCCAACACCCTCCATAAACTCTCCCTGATCTCTGAGTCCTCTGGAAGATCTCTGACATGTGGTCCAGCACATGTCTCCAGATCACTTGCAGCTCATTTAAATAATTGGAGAATTTCTGGACAGACTGTAGAGCTTCCGCTCATATCACAGCTGTGTTTGTAAGAGAAGAGGTGTAGTAGCCTTGAACCTGTCAATACAGCATAGTGGTAGACCAATTAATCACTTGGTCTTTTAATCTGACTCATTATTGTGTTTTTTAGATAATTGGTCAATTATGTTAAATTGACTGAAGCCAGTAAACAAGCATACAGTATATATCAGGATATTATGACCACCTACCTATTAGTGGGAATAACCACTCAGATGGCACTAGTGACACATTGTGACATGGACTGTATTAGTTAACTGATTAGTTACGTTATGTTAACTGATCCACTATGGAGATTAAATGGCCCACTGTGGTGCAGCAATGGCTCTGCACCACTCACCGGAGAAATCATTCCCCTTTGGCATCAACATCCCTTGGGGCACCACTGTTATGTCGTTGGGAAGCACTCAATGTACCAGAAGTCCATTCTTGGTAAGTCTATACTATGACGTCTCTAAAACATTGCAGGTTAGCAGGTTCTGAGAAACTACCACCACCAGGCTTCACAGTACTCTATTATCAGCCCTTTTGGACATCAGTCACATCACATCCTTTGTCCATGATGATGGTTTTACACTCTGCTACAACTGACTGGTGTGCTAACTTATTTATACATGCAGTAAACCTTGTTATATGGCATCTGTGACATCCCAGTTCATTCCAAACCAGGACTGGTCATAATATTGTGATTTGACTGTGTATATGACCATTTACACAAATTCTTAACAATATTCACACTTTTTGATGTGGCACTATATCATCCTTTGGTCGCCGTGCACTGAAATATTGGTTTTGGTCATTGAAAAACCCACATCGGTCAATCACTAACACCAAATGTAAATGTAATGAATTATGTAAATAAGGGAGTAATCATTCAAATAATGAAGTAATCACAGTTAAGTAATCCAGTGAAATGGCAGTAATAATCCTGCAGGTTAAAGGGCTGCGACGGAGCTTAACTCTTAGTGAAAGTTAGATCTCGGCTGATGAAATCAGCCCTCGCTGGCCCGCTGCAGTCCCTGACCCGCTCTGCCAAGCTTCATTAGAGACGCATGCTTTTTACACACTTAGTGTGTGTGTGTATGTGTGTTGGAGTTTCTTAGGGCTGAGATCAAACAAACGGCTGATGGCACAGAGAAAGAGAGAGAAAGAGGAAAAGACAGGCGTGCTCTGCTTGACATGTATATGTGCAGGGTTATTAGGCTCCTTCACAGGCTGACCTTCAAACATCATCTGGAATGTCAAAATAAAACCACAGCGTGACTGGAAACAAGGTATCCTCAGGATCCCAGTAGGACACAGTAACGAGAAGACTTTAACCCAAAACAAGAGAGCAGTTCCTGTAATGCTGCATCTAATCAATGCCACCATGTCCATTAAACTCAATGCGGATCAATAAAGCACTCTAAAGCTGGAAAATCACATTTTGTAAGTAACAATCATTCCTGTCCAGGAACACGGCTGTCACTCCTGACTGAAGACTGGGCCTTCAGGGCTGAGTCCAAATAAAAGCTGATTTTATACAAATGGGTGAGTTTGAGGTCCTGCTGCCAGCTTTGGTATTTCAGAAAAAGACCATCACTGAGTCAGTACTTTTCATGGCAGTGGATTGGTGTCTTTTCCGTCACTGGGTCAGTACCTTTCCTGTCATTCGATCAATACCTTTACAGTCTCTGTGTCAGTACTTTTTCTGTCAGTTGATCAGTAACTTTCCTGTCACTGGGTCAGTACATTTTCTGTCTCTGGGTCAGTACATTTGACTGTGACAGAATTTTCAGTACCTTTAGTTAGAGAACAGTATCAGGTGATATTGACTCACCCTGTTCTGATTCCAGACTTTTACTTAAAGCTCTGTTAAAGATGTCAATCTGCTCCTTTCTCCTGATAAAGTCTATGTAGAACCTTTAAGATGCACTACTGGACCTTAGTGATCATGTTGGACCTTTAAGGGAACCTTTACACTGAGGGGGGGGGGGGGGGGGCGGGTGAGAAACCACTCTCAGAACCTCATTGCTGCGAGCTGACTCCGAGTATATGATGGGTAGGTTCAACATGTTTAGATCATTTGAAAACTGCACGGATAATAAAAAAGAGCCTATAAACAGCAACAACAACCTATACAGTCATAAAGTACACAATAACCACCACCTGAATGAATGCCAGCTGACTGGATATTCTGGATTATCTTTCTTTATTCATTCATTTTCACCAATTTCTTGATTTTTTCTTCCTGTTATTTCTGTAAACATTCAATTAAAAAGTCATTGCTGGGAAATTAGATAGGCAAGCATCCTAAACATGTATAAGAATGCTGGAAGAAGAAGCATATTCGGGTAAACAGACAAAATACACACTGATGCTATGTGGTAACAGGGCATCTGGACTATTTCAAGACACTTTCAAGAACAGTTTCTACCTCTAAGCCACCATGTTTTTCATAAACTCATACTGAGCTCCCTCGTCCCACAACGCTGTCACTTTAAACAGATTCTGAACTACAGTTGTTTTACTTGGTAATTGGTATTTGTTGTCTATTGAACAGGGATGATAATAAAGTCTGTTTGCATTGTTTATTCTCTCAGTATGACTCTCTGTACTGCCCTCAGGTACCAACTGAACACAGAAAAAAACTTATTTTCAATTCGTCTTCATGAATAATCAGGATGTTACTGTAAGGCTGCCATGTAAATGAGCTCTGTTCTGATTGGCTTGGCTTGTATTGTGCCTCATTTCAAAAGCCTGGACTGAAACTCTTTATAACTTTAGCGTGAGTGGGTGGAGGTAAATTCAGTTGGCTGAATGGGCGGGGTTAACCTACTGTAGTTTGGATGGGCGTGGCTAAAAGCTGTGGGTTGAATGGGGTGAATAAACATAATTGTGGTAATGGATAAGATATAGGATTTGATTCTACTAGATAACCAATTTGGTTCTGCATAAGATAATGTATTTGCTTCTGTACTGGATAATAGATTTGGTTCTAAAGTAGATAATATTTGGTTCTGCACTAGATAATGTATTTGCTTCTATACTGGATAATAGATTTGGTTCTAAAGTAGATAATATTTGGTTCTGCACTAGATAATGGATTTGCTTCTGTACTGGATAATAGATTTGGTTCTAAAGTAGATAATATTTGGTTCTGCACTAGATAATGGATTTGCTTCTGTACTATGTAACAGATTTAGTTCTGACATTGCCTCCTCAAAGAGCTTCAGAAGAAGTGTGGCTGTCTAGGCCCAAGAGTCTGATTAGAATCCAACTGGCTATGTTCCCGGAGAGGGATTAGATAGTAAGGGCCACTCTCTCTTCATCAGGGTCAGATGTACTGATCTGTCAGACGTCCACACAATCCTGCAATAATCCCTGTGTGCTGAGACCCCTGGCACTGTCGGCCTAAAGAAATGTGGCACTAGACCTCACATGCCTTGGATATAGTATGTTTTATATCATTCGTAGCCATAAGAGGTCAAAGGCAATACTTCAACACTGACGTTATTGTTCATATGAGACAATTCCTTTGAGAGAATGTAAAAGTGGGAAAGCTGGAATAGAGAGAGTTTTTCTGCAGGGTTCATAGTCACACCAGGTGTGAGTGTGAAGCTCATTTCACAGCACAGCATTTGGTCTGAAATAGCCTACAGCTTTACCTCTACAACGATCCACGTCTACCTTTCTCCCAGGACTGAGACATATCAGACAGAGAAGCAGAAAGAAGAGAGTCTAAGGGCTTTATTATCTGAGCTTATCTTCAGGCAGGAGGCTGATGAAGCCTTGGCCTTCACTACACAATACTGCATAATGCACAACTAGTCAATTTATATAGGACGAGTACATATACAAGATGCTTCTTTACTCAATCAATGGTGAATAACTTTAATACTGATAAAGATCTGGTGATGAAAATTGGACTAAAAATACTTCAGTCAGTGTGAAAAAGATCTTTTTTGCTGAACATGTCCACCACATGTGTCCAAACACACTGGAATTTGACTCTCCATGTTGTGAAAGGTCATCCACCAAAAAAGGTTATATACCAACAGCCTCATTGTTTATAAACTGTCAGAAATTCCCATTGTGTTCTCTGAATGAAGTTTGTTATCAAGTATGTTCACACTTCCTCCTGTAATGTGCACTGACACTTTATACAACACTTCCTCTTCTATGTGTGCCGATACATTATACAACACTTCCTCCTGTAATGTGCACCGACACATTATACAACACTTCCTCTTGTACTATGCACTGATACATTATACAACACTTCCTCCTGTAATGTGCACTGATAAACTATACAACACTTCCTCCTGTACTGTGCACTGACACATTATACAACACTTCCTCCTGTACTGTGCACTGACACATTGTACAACACTTCCTCCTGTACTGTGAACTGATACATTATACAACACTTCCTCCTGTACTGTGCACTGATACATTATACAACACTTCCTCCTGTACT
>BRDA01065967.1:0-16314 GCA_036984385.1 Crenuchus spilurus | reverse complement strand
GTCTAAAACCCGCCCTTCAGAAGCTTGAACTAGCCCAAAATATGTCTGTCACTCGTTTGAAGCAAATGGCAAAACAACTATGAGTACAACTTAGTGTTTTGTTTATAAGGGATTAATTATCAGTCATTAATAATATGGTAACATTAGTGTTTATTAGTTCTTTTATAACAGTTTTATATCCCAGTCAAGAACATTTAATAGTAACATAATCAGCAAAAAAAAGGAACTGACTTTTTCATTTTACATTTGCAGTATTTGCAATATGCCTTTTTATCATCATTAGGGACACTTTTAATCCATTACATCAAACCTTTTTCTTTTCCCCAGTCCTTACAATACCCGTATTTCTCCTGTTTACCTGGCATATTAGCTAGCAACTGTTTTCTCTTCATCTTCTCTCTGTCTGTCTCTCTCCCCTTCTCTCCTTTTCTCTCTCACTCTCCTTGTCGTTATCTTCTCCTCGTTCTTATTGGTGCATTCAATCTTCCAGCACCCACTTTTCTTGTTGTTTTTAGGCGGCAGCGGTAATTTTTAAAAGTAGCCACACCCGCCACACTTGAATTTTCAACCGCGACTGGATTTTCAAACAAGCCCAATTTGGTGTGAAACGCCCGAACCTGGCAACCCTGTCTGTGAGCGTTCTTTTTGGTGGAGCAACTGCTTTGATCAACAGTAGCTCCCCCTGGTGTTAAAACTAAGAAGTGCAAAAGTTGACGTGCGGGCCATATTCTATTCTATGTATAAAATTTCTTGCGGCCCAATTAAAAATGGGCCGCGGGCCGCAGTTTGGACACCTCTGAGCTAAATGTTCTCACATGATACTGGATACTGGTTTCAGTACTACAAAACTACTCCTCTCAGCTGAAGAATGATCTGCTCAGTAAAGCTCCAGGACATGTGGCAGGTCAGGGTGCAGCATTATCTGTTTTTAAACGTGTACCCAATGCAGTAGGACTGGGTGCAGTGATTGTTGTCATCCTCCTCTGAACACAAGCAGTGAAGACAACACAGCGGACATGCTGCGACGTGTGTTTGCTGAAGAAAAGGCTTCAGGTGTCAGAGACTCGATGGACGAGTGATAAGAGGCTCCTATCAGCAATGTTCTAGACATGTACCAGCAAGACTTAAAGAACCTGCTGGAGCAGTACAAGATCTACAAAAAATCTACCTTGTCATTCAAAGACTCATCTGTTGTTGTTCCAGACAGTGGAATGTCAACGTTTCCACCAAAGCATCTGTTATTTTTCACTCTTAAGGATACAGAGCTTGGGTCAGAATTTGTGTTTAGAGTTTCCACGATCAGTGGATGCCTATGTCGACTACATGTTCAACAACTGGAACCAGATAAAAGAGCTGAAAGAATATTTTTTAGATGTCAAGAAGAACCTGAGGGAACTGATATTACAACATGATGCCACGATCTGTTAGGTTTCATAACTAAAAGTAATGAAGGTACCACTTGAGTTTGCAATGAGTTTACAAGTAGAGATAGAACATGACAGTGACTATTACTGGTTTAATGTAACACATCAGTTATACCTGAAATTTTAGTCAAAATAAAATAAAATCAGACTGTTCTCTTACATTACCCACATGCTGCTGTTATGTGATAATGAATGAGGTTCCAGTTGAAACAAAGACCAGTCGACATACAAGCTTCCCTTAAAGGGCCAACATGGTCTTTAATGGCCACAGGTCCACATTTCCAGAAGAGCAGATTAGTATACATTTTAAAACAGTAAAATAACTCTTATTATAACTTAAAATAACTTATTCACTGGATCTAATGTTTTGGCTCGAGTGCTGTGAGTTTTATGTGATTTTATTATTTTAATTTCATTTTTAACAGGTGAATTATGAATATCTGGCATGTTTATATTTTTCTCTAACACTTCTTTCTTTCTGCTAAAAGTTTTGTGCATCAGTCCTTTGTAAAAAAATGATTAAGCTGTAAACTGGTTTCTTTTCGTTTTCGTATCTCTGCACTAAAAACATGAGCAGGCACGCTCCGTCGCTCTTTAACAAACAGACTACAGATGCGTCATAGTGTAGATGTTTTCAGGAAGCGAAACTCCTGTGGTGGTTGTCCCCTCCTCCCATGTTTTTCATGAGGGAGGGAGGAAGGAGTGGCAGCAACAGCAGTAACAAAAACTTCTGAACACTGAACCTTGAGCTCTCTTCTCAAGTCTCATCATGGGTGGAACGTATTCTACAGAAGACGTAGAGCGTGCTTCCTTAGAGATCCTTAATGAATCTAAAGGATCTAATAAGATACCAGACATTGAGATTGATATGTCCTTGAAGAGGTATTCAGGACTGAATTCAGCAGAAGAACTACAAAACTACTCCACTCAGCTGATGAATGATCTGCTCAGTAACGCTCCAGGAAGTGTGGCAAATCTGTGTTCATCTTTGGCTCGTTTCACACCTGCACCGATTGCAGTGGGACTGGGTGCAATGATCATCCGCATGGTCCTGGACTCATCGGCTCCCAACAAAAGCAGTGAAGACATCAGAGCAGACATGGTGCGACGTGTGTTTGCTGAAGAAAAGGCTTCAGGTGTCAGAGACTCGATGGACGAGTGTGTAAAGCAGCTCTGTTTGTGTGTAAATGAGTTAGAGATTGAGACGGAGATTAAAGTTCGAAAAGAAACGCTGAGTAATCAGTTAACTGCCCTGAGGAACTCCATGCTTCACGATAACCAGATGAGGTCTCGTGCTATGAAGTGCTGGGCAAACGGTGCCGCCTTCCATGTACAGATGCTGATTCATGCAGCCCGGCTGAAGATGGTGAAAGGCTCTGAGGCTGAACTTCAAAGGTACGAGTCTTCTATCAGCATTCTTCTAGACCTGTACCAGCAAGACTTAAAGAACCTGCTGGAGAAGTACAAGATCTACAAAAAATCCACCTTGTACTTTAGAATACCGTACAGTTTTACAGCTAACAACTACGAAAAATCACGCCATGTTATTCTTGAAGATAAGGAGTTGATGTCAAAATTGGAATTTTACAAAACAACAGGAGTGTCGGTGTCAGTGGACGACTATGTCAACTACATGTTCAACAACTGGAACCAGATAAAAGAGCTGCGAGATTATTTCTCAGATCTCAAGAAGAACCTGAGGGAACTGATATTACAACATGATGCCTTCAACAACAAACTCCACACCACCCTGGCTGGACAACATCAATAGACGTTAATAACATCAGATGACAAAAATCTAAGGTCAGGATAATGTCTAATACCAACATCAATTTAACATAGAATAGTGACGACATCTTCATTTCAGCTCAATGTGACATTCTAATAATATTAGACGTTGATATTTTGTTGTTTTGTGTCCTAATGTTAAGTAACCAAAATCCAACACTAAACTAACTAAACTAACACTAACTAAAGTTAACATAAATAACATAACATAAAAAGGGTTATGTTAACCAAAGCCCAAAGTCTGATACACGTCGGAATGCTGGTGTACATCACATCAGTAAACAAGTTATTCAAAGTTAAAATAAGCTAAGTAAATGAAACTGCTATAAAAAATGACATGCATTCATTTGAAATAATGACACAATAAAAGGAGTTTTTGGTTTGCAGCTTTTTTTCACTCTCTTAGATGGTGATGGCTGTGAGATCAAACACAGTCCAGAGATCTTCAGCTCAATCTGCAACAGAACAGAGCAAAATTCTGTAAAAGTGAAACAGGACAATATAAAATACTTTTGTTAATGTTATAAGAAGTTACTTACTGGAAGCTGAGATTAAGGTTTTTCACCATATACTCCATGAAAACATTGATTTGAAGTCATTGCACCGGTAAGCTATAGAGCTTTGGAACCGACGTCACTGCGCAGTGCATTGTGGGTCATGTGCAGCTTGCGAGCACTATTTTTGAGGGCCGTGGACCAAAACAAACCAAACTGACTGAAGACAAAACCGTAGATAACGAGTTGTTTTGTCTTCCATAATGCTTAAAAGCAGCTTAAAAAGAAGGGCTGTATTGTGAGATACTAGAAGATACCTCGAATAAATTTGGAACCATGTTTGCAAAAAGCACAAGTATTCTTTAAAAGCGTTTGCCTTCCAGAGCTTGTAGGCAGATATTTGACCGAGCACATTGTTAGTCCAACTTCAAGGGAGACATACATTTTATAACAGCTGACAATTTTGAAAAACATCCACTTAAGAATTTTTTGATGCAAAGATGGAATTTATTTGCACTAGGATTTTGGTTGACAAAATAAGCTTTTCTATTAAATGTGCTACTCTAACAGTCATGTTACTGTTATGAGAATATGTTCAATTCTGTCACATATAATTATACAGTTTCAAGAAATGTCCAACTGTCACCTGAAGTATTTGAAAGTTGTATTCAGTTTTATAAACGCCCATGCCAAAGTGGTAAAGACTCTTTGTTGGTCATTTTACTGTTATTCAACTGTACAAGTATTTCAACACAAACCTTTTTAATTTGCATGTAATATCACAGCATTATAACATTCATTTACATGTGCAGATTTTATTTTCATTAGGTTTTACAACCACACTGGGACACATGTTCACTAAACTGCAGCTCACATTCACAACCTTGTCAAGAAGTGTCATCTCCTCACCCTCACATGTAAAAAAACATTTGAAATTGTGAGTTTTTTTGCTACTGACAGGAAAAGTTTAACATTGTTAAATAATGATAATAAAATTACAAAACAAGGAAGTCCTGTGTAATATCAGGCCTTTTCTGTGTCATCCTTCAAAAAGTCTGTCTCCAACTTTGTTTTATTCAGTTCTGACCTGAGCTCCCCGTTTTCCTGTAACAGACGGTTTATTTCTGTTGGATGCTGGTGAAGTTTATATCGGGACATCTCACTGCAGATATCTAAGCCATTCGTCTCCTCTTTGTTAGGTCGGATACATTAGCTCTTTCGCGCTGTTTCCAAGCGGGAAAACAATGAAAAGACAGTCCGTTTTCTATCTTTTTACCTTGCCGGTTGTGTACGCAGCAGGTTCTTACCATGGCTAATCTACTAATCCTGATGTGAAAGCTTTGTTTTTCAGCACTGTTTGGCCCTTCAAAATGGTGCTCGTATCCCATCAGCCACCGTGTTTGTAACCACGCCCAAAATAATGACATCACGTTCCAAAGCTCTATGAGAAAAAATTGCTGTGTATACAAGGTTCAAAACTTTAAATTTAAGGCCTTAAAAACAGCCAGATATCCATCAATGGTCTTTAATTAAATTTATTCAAATATTACCTTTTTATTTTTAATTCCGGAGAAGTGTAGTCTAATCAGAAGTTAGTTTTGCTAATGTCGACTAAATGCATCAGTGTAAATATAGTTCTGTTCTCTGTATTTCTGGGGGGGGGGGGGTTATCTGTGTGGGCTGTTGTCATTAAACTACAAATCCCATGATAACTGCATGATGACGCCCATGAATACACTGTTAGCAACTTTTGTTGTTATATTTAGTGACTTTTCAGACTTTTTTTCCAAAAATGTGACTAGTGAGAAATCTATCGACTTTTCCTGGTGTTATTGGATATGGCGTTATGTTTGAGCCACAATTCGGAGCGTGTGTGGATGTGTTGAGCAAGCAAGAAGATTTATGCCTGCACATTAACTTTAACATTCAAAATATTGTATACAAATCTCTCCTGGACGCTCAACCTCTCTCTCTGGCTAATTGAGAAAGAAGGAAGTCAAGTGCCCTGAGAAGGGCATACAAAAACTAGCTTGCACAACTCAAAACCCTTGAAACTGAGATTGGTGATAAAACAGAAAAACTCGGACATATGTAGGGTAAGGTTGTATTTAGACATGCTAGAGTTGTGTTGGTAAGGTTACTTGTGTTAAGAATGTATCTACACTGCCCAAAAAAATAAAGGGAACACTTAAACAACACAATGTAACTCTAAGTCAACCACACTTCTGTGAAACCAGCCTGTCCAGTTATGAAGCAACACTGACTGTGAATCAATTTTACCTGCTATTGTGGAAATGGAACAGACAACAGGTAGAAATGAGAGGCAAGTAGCAAGATCACGGTAGAGGACAGCCTCCATGGACCCCTCCCTGATGCTCAAATTTACATACAAGAGTCTTATTACATATTAATCATATTACAACATAGGCAAGGACATGAGGGGAAGCCTGACAACTAGACTTAAAGATCTAAGAGATGAACATGTTACAAACACAAAGGGCCAGACCATTGGCGAAGGGTGGTTTGATTGGTTATTTTCTGGAAAAATGGAAAGCTGTATTGATCAGAATGTCTATGGTTTTGTTTGTTTTTCTTATTATTTTGTTTGTATTGGCTTGTTGTGTTATCCACAGCGTGGTTGGACGAATTATCTCTGGTGTTACTGGACAATATTTTGTTCTACATGACTACCTACCCAGAGAAACGGTGCAGACGATCCATATGACATGTCGTGTACAACCTTGCTTCCCAGACAACGGTTCTGCATCTGACTAAGGTGATGTGCTAGTAACCTCTCCCTTATAGTCAGCAACATGTCCATCTATGTGGTGTATAATCACAGTGGACAGAAGAGGACGGCGCCTTCATCTCTGATCATTTATGTTCATTTATGTTACTGATTTATAATCATTACTGTTTTGTTACTTATCTGCCTTATATTACTCACCTATACTTATGCATCATTATCTCCTACGTATAATCTTTTCTACTGTCAGGAACTACTTAATATTTACTTTAAGGAACATGCTATTGCAAATACCGTTTAAGTTTATTAGAAACTGAAACTGTTAAGCTTGCTACAAAACATATAACCAGCTGTTGAAAAGCTTTGTATTGTATGGTGGCTAATAGTAAGCCACTAATTTGGTCAATTGGTTATTGCTAATTTAGCACTAAAGACTGAAGGAATGGGTGTGAAGAAAGGGCCTGTGAGGGCCTGAGCAGTCACAAGAAGGCCTGGGATATTATTGACAATTCAGCAAAGGCAGACGCATGGCCAGAAAGGGTGATGCCCATATCGGGAATCGAGCTAAAGAAGCTTGGTGAAAGGTTTGCATGAATATCTGTGTCAACCCACGTCTGTGACTGACTCAAAGTCACCCAGGACAGGAGGTTCCTGCCGAGTCGCCATTTCAACATCAAATACTACTATGTTTGTGTTTGACTTACTTTTCTTCCATACAATAATATGACCTTATGTTAATGTGTCTAGGGAGGAATGATGATAGGATTTGATTTCCACTTTGGTTCCACTAAGGTTTCTCTCCACTCAAATACTGTGGAGAAATCAGCCCAAACTACTCAGTTTTTGTAGAAAAAAAAGAAATTAAGATCAAATCCATCAAAATATGGGACTTTCAAAACGATATGTCAATCTTCAATATTTAGTTTGAAGTCCCTTTGCTTTAATCACTGCCTCAATGCATCATAGCATTGAGGCAATCAGCCTGTGGCATTGGCTGGGAGTTTTGGAAGCCCAGATTTCCTTGATGCTTGCTGTCAGCTCTTCTTTGTTGGGTCTGGTGGCCCTCATTTTCCTCTTGTGAATGCCCCATAGATTCTCAATGGGGTTTAGGTCCGGCGAGTTGGCTGGCAAGTCAAGTATTGTGATGGGATGGGCATCAAACCAGGTTTTGGTGCTTCTGGAAATATGCATCTCCATACAGATCCTCAGTAGAAGGAATCATGAAGTCCTCTAAAACATTCTGGTAGACTGTTGCAATGACCTTGGATTTAAGAAAGCAGAGTTTACCAACACCTGCACCAGACATTGCACCCCAAATCATGACTGACTGTGGATATTTCACACTGGACCTCAAGCAGTTTGGGTTCTATTCCTCACGCGTCTTCCTCCAAACCCTTTGACCTTGATTCCCGAATGAAAGACACACTTTACTTTCATCAGAAAAGAGGACCTTGGACCACTGGTCAACGGTCCAGCCCTTCTTCTCCTTGGCCCAGATGAGACGCTTCCTACATTGGCTCAGGCTCAGAAGTGGCTTGAACTATGGTCATCTCTTTTGCTGGTGAATCTTCTCCTGCCACATTTTGTCCTTCCACTGGACTTTCCATTGATATGCTTAGACACAGCACTCTGTGAACAGCCAGCCTCCTTGGCTATGAACTTTTCTAACTTCCCCATCCTATGGAGGGTATCAATGGTCTTCTGGCCAGCTGTTATGTCTGCAGTCTTCCCCATATTGAACCAAACTGAAGTAATTTAATGACATCTGGGGAAACCTGTGCAGGTGCTTTGAGTTTAGTAGATGATTAGTGTGTCACACTCAGTTTAAAACATTCATGCCCTGCAAAATTTGGGCTGATTTCTCCACAGTATTCAAATTTTTTGAAATCCTGTTTTTGTGGGTTTTATGAGCTGGAAGCCCAAATGATGTGAAAATAAACAAATAAATACTGAAAGTCATTTAAATTGTGGGCCCTGAATCTGTAATCTATGAAAGTTTAACTTTTTGAATGGAATTTTGGAAATTATTAAACTTTTCCATGATATTCTAATTTTTTGGAATGGACCGGTACTGTTTTGATTGATCAATCAAATTTATAGTTTATTTGCACATATAGTCGGGTTCACAAGTAAAGTCTTTTTCTTTGAGGTACATATTCTCATTGTATCTGACGGAATATATATGTTCTACGTTGCACGTTATATGTCAGTTGTTCCAAAGGAAGTACTGTTGTGATTTGATGGGATGTGATGGGTTGACCATAAGAGTAAAATGCATTTCTTAGCTAAGGATACTAAAATTAAAAATAAATATTTCATTCTATAATTGTGTTCCAGTTCTGTGTCAAAATTTAGAAGTAAAAGCTAGTTAGACCTTCAGCATTTTCCCAAGCTCTTGATGTATCCCTTTCCACATGACCAAAAACAATGTAAATATGTACCTTTTTCCAGTTTACATTTGAAACAGACCAGATTGATCTGGAAAAATCTTTTGAAGATCGACTGGTGTAAGATAAATTCTATTAATAAATTTAAAGTTAATCTCATAAGTAGATATCGAGCATAGTTTAGAATATAAGCTCTGCCATATAGTTTTCCAAATGTCATCGCTGATATCTATTTCAAGGTCCCTTTCCCATCACTAGCCTTTCTTATAAAGCCATGTCATGTTTAATGCTATGATCATGAGCAAAGATATGTAACTGAACCAGTAACACCTACGTACATGCAGGAACTCTTATCAGGTACATCAGGAGCTCATTAATCTTTCATCTTAGACAAGAGCATGTGAATAATCTGCCTGAAGCACAATGACATCTGATAACCACAAAGTTTGTGGGGGTGGTAAACTATGAAGGGTGTGGATTACATGAGGTTTGAGGAAATACAGGACAACTAATGTGTAACAGATAATGAGGAAATATTCCACTGTTTTACTTTCATTTATTCTAGTTTAAATAACACAGCAACTCAGTGAAGGAACATCAACAGTAAAGTATGGTGGTGGTAGTCACTCAGATGACTCAGCAATGTTTGTCTTCACCACAAATGAGGACGACAGAGAGTACAGAGAACTGATTCAGGGCTGTTGTCTCTTGTTGCTGTGCTGTGAGATGCAGAAGTGAGTCACCGCAGACACCAGTCTTGTATATAAAAGATTTATTTACAAAAGAATGGATGTCTTATCAAGAACGCTCTTCCAAGCTTTCTTGAGAGAGATGAACAGCCAGATCGTCCCAAAAACCACTAACCTCTTCAGTCCTCAAACCAAACATTTACAGTAAAGCTCTGAGATCTGGTTACATTTAAAACCATTACATATAAATTTCAACAATGGCCTCATTCACATAACACAAAACACTCCCAGATGTATATCAGTGTGTGGAGCTAGGTTACAAACATGTAACCCAATGCTCCTGGGGAAGCATGTCCAATGTTCTGCTTTTAGTGAAAAGAGTTCACATGAAATGCAGTTCATACAAAGTTACAGAAAATATGCATTTTATGTGCTCAATACACTACATTTCCCCCCTTCGAGACTATCAAGAAGTCTCAAAAATGATAAAGATACATACATGTTTGCATTTATACTTAGAATAACAGTTCCTCTTACTGGTTTAACCTTACAACAACTTTTTGGAGTGTGAGAGCGAAAAAACCTACCAGGCAGCCTTCTTTCTTGTACAATCTAACATTTGAGGCAGGAAAAACTCTCTCACGGTCTCTATGCCTTAGGCGACCACATTTCTGTACTCCAGCCCAATTTAAAAATGAGGAACTTAGAAATATTTTGAGGGATGGAGTAAGCAAATACATATGAAACCTCAGAAATAAAATTAAAAATGGTCGCTTTCAAGCCCGTCGACCCGTCGGACTTTCCAGCGAACCTTATCCTGCCTAATCCTCACTTATCCCTAACAATGAGAAAGCAAAAAAAAAAAAACATCTGAGGTCCCACTGTACTTACCCAATATCAGAAACATCATTAAAACCCAAGACTTGTTTATACAGTTGAGTTCATACAATAAACAACTCAAGCATTATGTCTTACTAAAATTATTGCCACTATTGCTTATCAGTATAACAAATTACCATATAGTAAGCAAAATCAATTATTATGCAGGTACATGAGTGCATAAGAAAATATGATGTGGAGGCTTGTCAGCGGCGAAGACTCTTGGTGCCCCATCCATGAAGAGTTGATTCTGAGTGTTGTGGTGCAGTGTCCTTATGGAAAGATATCCAATCCATCCTTCATTGTACCTCTTTTAAATGTCCCAAAGTTCTTACACATCCAACCACCCTTATGATGATCTTCCCCATTATTGCTCTAGAGGGAAAGAAAGAAACCAGTATCTTTGCAAAAACAACAGATATATGTTAGAACATCAAATACAGATTAACATCTTATTAATAAATGTGAAATTCACAATATCATATTTTCACATTACCCACAATTATAATCATACTCTATTTCCCCTGTCATCACTGATATCTATTTCAAGGTCCCTTTCCCATCACTAGCCTTTCTTATAAAGCCATGTCATGTTTAATGCTATGATCATGAGCAAAGATATGTAACTGAACCAGTAACACCTACGTACATTCATTAACTCTTATCAGGTACATCAGGAGCTCGTTAATCTGTCATCTTAGACAAGAGCATGTGAATAATCTGCCTGAAGCTAAATGACATCAGATAACCACAAAGTTTGTGGAGGTGGTAAACCATGAAGGGTGTGGATTACATGAGGTTTAAGGAAATACAGGACAACTAATGTGTAACAGATAATGAGGAAATATTCCACTGTTTTACTTTCATTTATTCTAGTTTAAATAACACAGCAACTCAGTGAAGGAACATCAACAGTAAAGTATGGTGGTGGTAGTGTGATGGTCTGGGGCTGTTTAGCTTCTTCAGGACCAGGAATACTTGCTGTAGTAAATGGAAGCATGAATTCTGCTGTCTACCAAAAAATCCTGAAGCATAATGTCTGGCCATCAAATCATGACCTCACTCACACTCGTACACACACTCACACACTCACTCACACTCATACACACACACACACACACACACTCACACTCATAAACTCACTCACACACACACACACACACACACACACACACACACTGTACACAATGTCAAACACACTGCTGGACATGTCATCACTGAGACTCATTATATGACACTTGTGTGAAGAGGCAGATCATCATACACATGAGTCCACATATAGAGGCACCAGCGTGAAAGTCTGATGGAGGAGCATTTTACAGCTCCATACGGGTGTCATCATCCCTCATATGTACTGACTAGTGATCTGACCACACAGTCATACATCACAGTGCTGCTGGAACCTGAGGTGGAACCTTATCTAGAGTGATGTCCTGGTTCTTTATTCATACAAGACCATGTTTCACTACATGTAGCACAATGGGGGGGTTAATGTGTCTCTCTCTCTCTCTCTCTCTCTCTCTCTCTCTCTCTCTCTCTCTCTCTCTCTCTCTCTCTGTAGTGATGATGTCAGAGTTGTCGGTGATCTATTATTGGTTTATTCTGCCATCTAGAGGAATGTAGTTATAATTACACACAAACTTTATCATAAAGCCCATCACTGAGTGACTGATATCTGAAACTCTGTAGTAACTCACCTGACACTTCTTCTTTCTCTTCTGCTCAGTCATATGTCAGTTATTAATAATAATACTGATGCTGTTTCTTTAAGAAATTTATTACATATTTCACTGTATAACTTCTGGATGTAATCCTGAGTATAATGTACAATATTATATAATTGAAAAATCTAAATAATGCTCAATTTAATAAAAGTTCAGTTCTTGGTTGTTTAAAAACTGAACATAAGTTAAATATACTGTAGAAATTTAAGTAGAATTATATTAAAATTATAGGAAAAGATAATGCTTTTAATTAAAACGAAATATGGTTTTAAAACACATATTTAATCTAAGTATAAAATCAAAATTGAAGTTTATTTAGTCTTTAACTCTCCATTGCCTGAGTGAGCTGTCCATCATGCTTCTCTTTCCTCTGATTGGTTGAGGCGGGAGTTTGAGCAGCAGCAGAGTTAGCAGAGAGAGACCAGAGAGTTTTAGAGCAGAGCCACTTTCATTTTATTTAGCAGTTTTGTGCTATTAAATTTCAGTTTAGGTTAACAAAGATGTAAGTAAACTGTAAATAAACAGAGTAGAAGTGTTTATGTGCTGAAGTTTAGCTGTTAAAGTCATTAATAGTGATGTATTTGACCATAACATCACTGATAAGTTTACAGCTGTAGCAGCTAGCGTTAGCCATAGCCTGTTAGCATAGAAGGCTAATGGCGGCGCTGTTTAGCAGTAGCTCCAGTGTCATTCAACAACGTGCTTAGAGGACGTATTCACAGCTCAGTTACAGCATAGACCACCAGGACAAAGTTTGTGCTTCAGAGGTCAGTTAGAGGTGCAGCTTGTTCCTCTCAGTTAAATTAGTGTGATAACACTCTCAGTAAAGACTGTGAGTACTACATTAGACAGTTTGTATGCATGTATATAAAGGCTGGTTTATATGTTTGTTTTGAGTTCTCTGTGAATGATGACGTAAAGGATGTATTTTTGCTGGGACAAAAACCTTATTTAGCACTTTCTACCAAGAACCACTGGTTCTATTCATGCTTATAAGGACTTTGGTGCTTATCATCATCCCATTCTACCCTTACCAGTATAATGAAATTAAAACATGAATACAACAATATATTAAAATATAACATTACATGAGCTTTCTACATCTATAAAAAAAAACTTCCCCAATGGTAAATCACCTGGACCAAACATCTTTTTCAGTTTTTATAAAGACTTTTGTGACCAGATGAGCTCTTCTATTGAGAATGTTTCAGGACTCCATTGAAAATAAACAACTATCAGAATCACTCTACTCTGTAAACACATCTTTAATTTTGAAATAAGATTGAGTGGAAAGACATTCTAACAGTTGCAGAGGAATTTGGTTTAGGTCAAAATTTTACCTCGTGGTTTGAGATGCTGTACCTCTGTCATACTCTCTCAATTGTTTACCAACAGTGACAGGTCACACACATTGAGGCACACGTCAAGGGTGTCCATTTGTTTGGCTTATTCATTTGCTTTTTATTCATATAATGTCCATTTACTGTCAACATTGACATCCTACTCGTGCCATTCCATTCAGATGTGTTGCTTTTACGCCAAACGTGTGCACAGTTTGTTTTGTTTTGTTTTTACCTCTGTATTCATTTTTAGACATATTAGTCCTGTTTTCACTGCTGTATTGTTATATTGATGAATAATAATGAAGACTTGACTTGCACTGATCTGCCTGTTGTGAATATTTCCGTCTGAACAGTGTAACTGATGCCTAAATAAGCAGATTAAGACTATGATTATCAGTGACTTGCAGGAATCCCAGCGCCTGTTGACACTACTAGATATTCCATCAGAACTTGACAGCTCTGTCCCTGATAGTAGCACTTGGGCTGGAGAGCTCAGTAATTCCCAGCAGGGAACAACAGGAGGTCTCACTCGCCAACCGTCTAGTCATCTCCAGAGGAGTTGATGTGCAAACAGCTCAGTCATAAGATCCCAGCCAGTCTCTCAAGACTTGTGCCGCAATTTGGCACCATGCTCTGTGAGGAAGTGTGTGCCAATGCTCTCTAATGTTGGTTGAGGCTCTCTTTGTCTTTGTTTATCCCAAGATCTCCTCCACAAGTCAGTCAGAGCCATGAGATGGACACAACTTCCCTGATCATATGATCAGTGATTACCATCCAGCTCCACCTGAGTGACGTCTACTCCACTACTTAACAATATCCTTGCATGCTCTCTTTTCAAGGACAACACTGGGTCTCCATCTCAGCCCAGTCAGGAGCTCCTAAACCAGATCTAAGTGAGTTAGACCTCCAGTATTTGTGTCAGCACAGTTCCAGCCTCCGTGTCCTACCCATGTTCAGGTTATAGTGAAGACCTCCACAGATATCAGACGTCAGTCTCAGGTTGCTCCCAGTCCTCAGTTTCAGTTCTTTACAGAGGATGTTCAGCTACTACTACAGTTCAGTTCTGCTGTTTACTCACAAATCAAGTTCATGTGTGTTTCTCTATAGCAGGGGTGCACAATACGTTGATTGCAAAGGTAGTGTGGGTAGATCACATGGCATTTTTAAAAATAGACATCAGCCTATAATCCATCCTTGCTATAAAACTTGTTACTTGATTGACATACAGGGAGACTGGTCGAGCACTAGGACCCAGCGGGAATCCAAGCCTCTCAATCTGAATCAAGTTTCACTTTAGACCACCCACAAGCTCATTCGATTGGCTCTGCCGTTTCTTGCTAACGTGTGATTGGCCATCTTTGCTATCGCTTCATAAAACAGCATCTGGACTTGCAAACCGGCATTTTTTAAGTTGGCCAGCAGTCCGTGGTCACCTGTCACTGTAAGTTCTTAACATGTATGTTTGTTCTGCATGTGTAAGAAACCTAAAACTGAGCATTTCCATACGGAGTGGAGAACTTTTTTACTGTCATTTTTAAGTGTGTTTGCCTTCACTACATTATTCAGCGTCAGCCTTTTCACACCTGAAGATCATTAAGTCCAAGTATTGTTCCACTATGACTGATGATCATTTGTAGGTTTGCTTGAGGCTGGCTATCAGCAACCACTGTCCAGACTATGCATCCCTGACTGATTCCATTCAGGGCAAGTCATCAGAGTAAAGTAGGCTAATGACAAAACATGTACACAGTTGTATTGTGTATTATGGGTTCATGTAGTTATTCAAGGTACACCAGCACACATTGTACACATACATTGTCAGTATATTTATAAATAAATTTATTGCATTTTTATATTAGGTAGATCATTTTGACTTAGTCATTAGATAAGTAGCTCGCAGGCTGAAAAAGTGTGTGCACCCCTGCTTATAGTCTGTACTTCTCAGGATCTCAATGGTCCTCTGGCATCTCAGTGTAAGACCTCACTGCTCCTACATGTGTATGTACTCCAAGCCTGGTACACTCTTAATTTTAGTGGAATCAATAGCTAAGTTATTGACTTTTAGTGTCTAAAACAGGATTTCTCTAAATCTACAGGGCTCGTTATATCACTGTTTTGTTTCGGTAATGCAGAGGAGCCACAGAAAATATCAGTGAAACACCAAATAAGATTTAATATTAAGAAAGATTTTTAATGAAGATTAGCAGTGTAGGCAAAATGTCAAGAGAAAGAAAGCAGTTACATCTTACAGAAGTGAATAAAAAACACGTTTATGAAAGGGAATTAAAATGCACTTATAACTTTCTAAAAATTAATAAAAAACAGACAAAACTTCACAAAACATATAAAAATTCAACAACCTAAAGAACAGAAAAAGCCCCTCACCATCCACAATGTTAGCTTCTTTCATATAGAGGCCTGTATGTTGGCCAGTTAGTTAGCAAGCTCAGACAGATTCATGTAAAAAATAATAAGACAATACTGTTCAATGTGATTTAAACATGAGAAGATCTGCGATGCTCAGAGTCATAAATGTTTATTTATTCTCAGTGAATCTCACTGTTTATCTCTAATGTCTCAGAGCTCTCACACAAACAAAACCAAACAAAGTTTAAATGCTACAGCGTCAGATGATGAGTCACAGGGCATCACTTTATTTTATACAGCTGTGGGGGATATAAAAGCTCCAGCTGTATGAAAGGTCTGGTGTATTGTACAAAGCGGATTCCAAAAAAGTTGGGACACAACAAATTGTGAATAAAAACTGAATGCAATGATGTGGAGATAGCAAATGTCAATATTTTATTCGTAATAGAACATAGATGACAGATCAAAAGTTT
>BRDA01065963.1:0-14479 GCA_036984385.1 Crenuchus spilurus | reverse complement strand
TCACTTGTTCAACATGAGTGAAAGAAGTGCTGTAGTACTAATGCTACTGTAGCTCAAAGCACATATACACCATGTATAAAGAAAATCAGACTTTATGAAAATAAGTGTGCTGTACTATTGAATATTTAGAAATTCATTCAGTTAATGTGTATTGTGTCCATTTGGGAGACTTTGTACTGCTTTAACCTCCTAGGACCTGGCATGTCCACATATGTGGACATCACATTTTGGGTTGTTTAGACCACAAAACAAAATTTTGCCTGGTGTCCTCTTATGAGGCCATTATACTGCCACCTCAGAAATCATCATGTAAAAAGATAATTCTTTGTTTTTACACAAATCAGGTGCCAATCAGCCCAAATAGCAAAGAGAAATAAAGAATGCATGCCATGCAAGAGTTCGGGTTTTAGGAGGTTAAATTAAAGTCTTTATTTACTGTCAAATCTGATCAAACATTTGTGATTAATGGTGATTAACTTCAACTTAATGTCTGGTTAATGTTCAGCACCAGTCTTGTCTAATCCCACAGCCCTGTTTGTTCATTCCCCCTTGATTAAATTTGTTATTTAAGCCTCATGTTTAGGAGTCCCTCATCAGTCACTGAATGTTGTTGATGTTATAAGTGCTCCTGAGTGTACATACATATGTAGAGCTGGGCGATATGGCCAAAAATTTTATCACGATAATTTTTTCTATGTTGATCAATCTCGATAATTATCATGATATTACATGTTCTAACACTGTCATAGTTTTAAACAACATTTTTGTAAAAAAACATCAGACTAAATACATGAAATGTTACTATTTAAAATGTTAAAATCTTTATTGCCAGAACATAATAATGTAGCGTCCGACTGGACGCGTTGAAAGGATGGACGGGAAAGACGTTTACTGTCATCGCTTTATTGTTGAAACTTACAGTGATTGCTGTCGGCTGCAGCCACTCCAAAATAACAACAGGCTAGACCAGTGATCCTCACTATTTTTTTCAAAAGAGCCATATTGACAGATCAAAGTCAAAGAGAGAGCCACAATATCACCCCAAGTCACTCAAATAATGGAAAAAAATAAACAACCCACCTATGGACTAAACCTTTGCGCACTGAATATATTGCTCTAGCTAGCTTATAGAATCGCTGCTGCCATGTAGCCACCCTGCTGCAGGGTTGCCAGGTCCAACTACAATATCCAGCCTAAAGTCAGTCTAAAACCCGCCCTTTAGAAACTTAAACTAGCCCAGAATATGTCTGTCACACGTTTGAAGCGAATGGCAAAACAACTGTGTACGAGTGTACGACTTAGTATTTTGTTTATAAAGGATTTTTTATGATTATTGCTATTTATCTTAAAGTCATTAATAATATGGTAACATGAGTGTTTTATTAGTTCTTTTATAAGTGTTAACCGTGAACCTGGCAACGGCAGAGTCTCGTGCAGCCTGCTGTTGGAAACAGTGCCTGTGTTGCCAGGTTCCACAGTATCCCCGATTTGGGGACTTTGATTGAGGCAAAATGAGAGGGCAAGGGCTAGGAATGTAGAGCGCATTACAGTATATGTCTCTGTAGCATGCTTTTAAAATACTTTGGCTGTGCTGGCGTACTTTCGTAACCGGTCACGGGAGCCGCGCAATGAGTATCCCTGGGCTAGACAGACAAGCTAATATGCTAATGCTAGCTAGCACTCCGGCTGACACACACACAGCAAGCCCCCCTCCTTCTTCTCACACAAACAGACGAGCACACAGCAACCTCGTGCTCTCTCGCCCGGCCAATCACAGCTTGTCTTAAACACAACAGTGCATTTTGGCGGCGCTGGTGAGGAGGAGCTATCAAGCAATAGTATTACACGTCAGAACTCACTGTCAAGCTGCTTAGATGCGAAATGGAAAGAACATTAATGTCTATCAAATTCTATTGTCCTGGCTTATCATTGTCATCGATGGAAAACTTATCAGGAAAAAATCGATATTGTTTTATCACCCAGCACTACGGTGTTGTCAGATTTTCATTTACAGTGTGGCTATGGCCTCATCTATATTTTGTCTTTGTTAGCCAGTGTTTTTGTTTGTTGGTGTGATAAAGTCTCTCATTCGGATCCCACCTCTGCATCTTCTTGGACGTTACAACTAGAAGTCAATAGTCACCAGCCTAGTTTTTTTTTCTTTTTTTTGTAAAAATGCATTACCAAAACATCTCTCAGCCTGCTCAAACCTAGTCTAGATTTTAATGTCTAAGGTCTAATGTTTAAGGTCTATCAGACTAATCTGTGTTGTTTAAGAGCTTTTAAAAATAAGAAAAATGCATGCTGTCTGTTATGGCTGTCTGTAATTGTTTTTCATTTTTATAGTTCACTGTAGGTCATAAATCTCTGTACCAAAACAATGCTATAGTCACCAAATGTATGAATACCATGAAGACGTTCAGAGAGTTATAACCTAGATCCAGTTCATATTAATGAGTGGTAATTCTGATATAGTATTTGCAGTGTGCATCACCACCACAGTATGTAAATGTACTCAGTGCAGGAGAATCCCTCCGGAAAATCATTAACTAAGCTATTAACCATTAAACCCTCACAGATTCTCTTTGAGAGATGAAGACTCTAATTATAACACAGTAATGGTGGGTGAGAGACTGGCAGGGGGCGAGTGAGCACACTCTTCGTAGGTGGTCGCTAATGTTTCTGAAGCACTGGGTAAGAGTGAGAGTTTTAGCCCTTAGAAGCAAAGTTAGGCCTATTACTGTCATTCTGTGCTGTTCATGTGTAATTATCAAATCACATATGTAATTACATTGTTATATAATGAATTCACAGTCAGCTTACACTCTGACTGGGCAGAACAAGGTCTGCAAATTTTTCTGCCTGTTTCACATCATAATAAAATATCACAAATGTGCTCAGTTTAGAATCAGCACTTTCAGCCATTCACAGCATTCATAACTCATCTAAAATAATTTTGCATAAAATAGTGTGTTTTGTTGTTTAGTACTTATATCACCAGCGATCACTTCAAAGAGCTGAAGGAGAGCATAAACAGTAGGAGAGAAAGAGGGAGAGGCAGAGACAGAGGGAGGGAGGCACACAGAGAGAGAGAGAGACAGAGACAGAGACAGAGATGGGGAGAGAGAGAAATAAGGAGAGAGATTGAGAGGTTAGATGAGGCACAGAGAGAGGGGGGGAGCAAGAGAGAGAGTAAAGAAAGAGGCAGAGAAAAAAAGTCAGAAAGAGCAAAAAAACAGAGGCAGAGATAGAGGGAGAAGATACAAAAAAAGAGAAATTTAGATATACAAAACTGACGGAGACAGAATGGAAGAGAAGGGTGAGATACAAAAGAGAAGGAGATGTGTGAGAGATACACAGAGAGAGAGAGGAGAGAATGAGAGAGAGAGAGAGATGGTGTGCTGTGGATGTGTGTGTGATGAATGTGTGTGTGTGATGAGGTCAGTGTGTTGGTCAGCCGAGCCGTGGCCTGGACAGTCTGATAAAACACTCACACACAGCCCGACACCTCGAACACACACATCTCTGAGACAGACACACAGCAGCACGGAAATTAATGTACTCCACCATAAACACACACACACACACACACACTCACACACACATATATACACACACACTGTTCTTCTGGCTGTGAGAGAGATACAGAGAAAGAAAGAATAAAGAAAGATTACAGAGAGAATTCAATAAAACTGAAGAGATATGGAGAGAGATACAGAAAGAGAGAAAGATAAAATAGAAGAAATAAAGAATGAGACACGATGAAAGAGATAAAAGAAGAGAGAGAAGATAAAAGTCCAGAAAAAGAATGAGAGAAGATATGAGGGAGAGAGATATTAAGAGAGTGAGACACAAAAGAGAAGAAAAAAACGAGAGAGAGAGAGAGAGAGAGGAGATAACAGAAGTAATAAGAAAGAGACAAAGAATGCAGAAAGATAAAGAAGGAGGGGCAGGCATAAGGAAAGAGAGAAAAGAGAAGAGCTAAAGGAGAGATATAAAGAAAGAGAGAGTTAAAGAGATAAAGCAGAGATATGAAGAGAAAGATAGAGATACAATAGAAGAGGTAAAGAAGGAGAGATATAAAGAGAAAAAGTGGAGATAACAAAGATGTTAAAAAAACAGAATAAGACAGAAAGATGAAAGAAGAGAGAAAGAAGGAGAGAAAAAAATAAAGACAAAAGATGTAAAAGAGAAGAGAAAGAAAGAGAGGATTAAAGAGGTAAAGAAGGAGAGATAAAAAGAAAGTGAAAGAGATAAAGAGAGAGAGATAAAAGAGAAGAGACAAAGTCAGAGAGAGAGAGAGACTGAACAAGAGAATGCTGTCATCTATCATCCCTCCCTCAGTGTCCTTTTCTGGGTCACGCTCGTCGTGGCGGAGATGAGCAGCTATCACTGATTATTAATCATTATAAGCATGCGGGCAGGATTGATTCTGCCTCGCTCTTCTCTCTGGCCTTGGTCATCGTTCACCAAGCTCAGGAAGGCGGCCGAGCGGGCAGGTTTGTGTGTGTGTTGACGTTGATTTGAGGGTGTGTGTGACTGTGTTATTGTGAAGATGAGGCTGAGCTGCTTTAAACAGCCGTGAGTGTTAATAATAACCACTACTGGATGGAGCTGGGTTAACCCTTTAAGGCCCACACAAAACTTCACCATTTCTGTCCTTTAATCTACTCGTTTTTGAACATGTGAATATAAGTCAAACATCTCTGGGGCTGTGTGGTTTGTCTGTTTTAAAACAGAATGATAATAAGCGCTTATGGATCTGAAATGAGCTCGGAATGAACGGTCCAATTCTCGTGTCTCTTCATCTACTGTAACTGGGCAAGTTTGTGAGTCTCTTGCTGCCACTCTGCTCCATATGTTCATGGTATGCAGTTCCCTGCAGAGTGTTCTTTCAGAAATTGGTTGTGAAGGACCTGCATTGACTTCTAGAAGCAATTCTTGCCTGGAAACAAAGCGGTTTTCATTCAAAAGCGGAGAAACCCACCGGCAATTCTTCTTTGTCGGTTTCATCTTTTCACCAGAATTTTGAGGAGAATTTTCTATAAACTGGGATTGTTATCACCGCTGGTAGACCTGTATTACTGTACACTTCAATACACCTGCAAATTCAGCTACTTCCTTCACACTATGACCTTTGACACCCAAATGTAATCACTCCGTGTGTGTGTTGTTAAGCATATATATATACACACAGGGGTTAGACAATGAAACTGAAACACCTGTCATTTTAGTGTGGGAGGTTTCATGGCTAAATTGGACCAGTCTGGTGGCCAATCTTCATTAAATGCACATTACACCAGTAAGAGCAGAGTGTCTTGTTGGAGCATCTGTGACGAAGACAGCCAGTCTTTGTGTCTAAATATTATTGAGCCACTTTGGGGTGTTTTGGAGGAGCGAGTCAGGAAACGGTTTCCTCCCCCAGCATCACATAGTGACCTGACCACTATCCTGCAAGAAGAATGGCTTAAAATCCCTCTGACCACTGTGCAGGACTTGTATATGTCATTCCCAAGATGAATTGACGCTGTATTGGCCGCAAAAGGAGGCCCTACACCTACTAATAAATTATTGTGGTCTAAAACCAGGTGTTTCAGTTTCATTGTCTAACCCCTGTATATATATATCCCCTCCTGAGACACAGCAATTCATTTTTGTACGCTGTCATGCACAATTAGTTTCTGCTTACATCTCTCATACTATACATGCCAGTCTTCACAAGTCCTGATGTTTCTTACAATAGCTTTAAAATGTAGAATTTTTATATAAAAAATCAAAATCCAAATATATATATACCTTTACTGTACTTGTTTCAATTGAAGGAGAAGACTAATGGCTAAACACAGATTACTACACTACCATCTAGTGGTTGGGGTTTTGAACATCCCACAAAATGAACCCCTGTCTTCATCAATGTTTACATGTAGACTATTATTAAAAATGCTTCATTTTTGATACAGTATCATAAAATATATTGCAATACTCAAGTCTTATATGCAGTCTTCTCTGGTGTAACTAATCTGGTTTTAGTGACAATAGACAATAGACAAAAAAGTACTATAGAGTGCTATTGCAAGGCTGCCACCTGTGGCATTAAGCAAAAGTCAAGCTCAAGATAGCTTCTGCTGATGTTATTAGTGCTCCAACCTCCATTTTTATAGTTAACAGTATGTGTAACGGTGGCACTGTTCTAAATTGTGGGGTATATACTTCCACTACATGTCAGCAATATTAGCCTCGTTGCTCCAAACATGTCTGTGACTTTGCTGAAGGACAGCACTGCATAAATGTAATTTTTCTAGAACCATCACTTTAAAAGTCAGTGCACTGTGATGTGGAATGTCCAGGGCTTTGACGGGTTGGTGGGAACTGGCTTGATGCCCTGCCTCTCCAGGTGTCGTTGTTTTAATTGAATGGGGCTGAAGAGGATGGCCCCATAACTCAACACTGAATGAGTGCCTAATGAAAGCCAAACTACTGGACATTAACCAGGGGATTGGCTGCAGTAGCTGGAGCAGCTGGTCTTGATTAATATGACTTAATTTTGTGTGTGTGTGTTTGCTGAGTTCTGTGTGGGCTGATGTTACCTTCATAAACTTGTCATATTCTAGTTTTATTATTAAGTGCCGTCTGGTTGGCTCAGACACCTGAATGGCCACATGGATGGTGTTCTTCCAGAATATCCTGACTTCAGGCTTCTTAATGTTCATGATTTCTTTGATTGTCTATCCATCTATCTATCCATCTTATTGCTTGTTTTCCTAATCATCATTCTCCTTAAGCATAATTATCATGTTTAATGAACTGTTATCAATTTCCTTATCTGGGCTTTGTTCCAGGTGTGAGGACTGATTTGGTCAATGACCACAAATATTTGATAGTCAGTTATATGGCTGTTTACACGCAAGAGAACAGTTCATCTAAAGTCTTTAAGATAAACAGGCACATGCTATTCATATGTTTTCAGCTCAAATCAAATCATACAGTGTTTCCATCTTTGGACTAAAAAGCAGACCACTTCCCTGTGTCGGAGAACCAAGCTGTATATATTTTTTATTGGAATAATGTAGAACTTCCATTCAATTCAAACATACTATTCTTGAATCTTTCATGACTAATTGAATATCTGTTTATTCTGACTTATCCCTATCTGACATACCCATTATCAGTATTTAGTGAAGTATCCAATAAACAAATGAGAAACAATGTACCTGTCACATCCCCACCCGTCTCTGTCTTGTCCACATCCCAGTCTTTGCCCACGTGTTTTGTGTGTGTTTACGTTTGCCATGTGCTTTTGTTTACTTTCACATCTTGTCTTCATGCCCCCGCCCTTGTCATGTTGTCCTGCCATGTGCTTTTATTTACATTTCACACGTGTCTTAACCAGGTCTCCACCCCAGTTACGTCATGTCATTGTACAGCCCTGCTATGTCATTCCATGTCTAATTAAGTGTGCTATACAGCTCCCTCATGTTTCTTTGTCAGTCATTGAATGTTTGTGAATGTGCCAGTGTGCATGCCAGTTTTGCCATCGCTTTGTTTTGTTGTACAACCACAGGGTTTAGTTTGTTTTTCTTTACAATAAAGTCTTGTTTTTGGACACCATCTCTGCATCCTCTCCTCCTGCTCCAGCTCCACTGTTACAGTACCCTGTATTATGAATAATATGTAAAATTTCCACCAGTTTTTTTAAGGATGTCAGAGACTGTCAGACTTATATTTTGGCCATGTACTCTACCCATTCTTCCTGGCTGGCCGCACCAAATTACATGTTTACTGCAACTAGCAGCAGTTGAAATAGTGGGCACTCTGTAACCCTACAAAAAGAAAAAATGACAAATAATGAAAGATATTTTAAGAAATAGACACAATTGTGATCAAATTTCATTTTTAGCTTTTTCTCAAAATATAATCCTTCAACATTTGCTATGTTTGTGTAGGCAGACTCACATACAGATTTGTGTATGTAGTATGTTGTAGATGACATAGACTTCTAAGTTAAAAGATAGTATGTTCAAAGCCTACCTATCATGTGGTATTACAATTAAAACCCATAACCCCACCCTTGCTTTAAACCCTGGCTTTCCTTGTATCTTTGAAATAATGTTTGACACTTGCTAACTTCTGGTTGAGTATAGCAGTATTCTCTAAAACTAGGTGAGCATGTAGTAGAAGGGGTTAGTAGATAGCAGTAGCCAGCCCCTTCTGTTGGCCACAACAAGCACAATACAATACATCTGTGGATGTGTTTTTCTGCTGGGTCTTTCTTAGGACTTTCTGGTGTGTATTAAATTCAGTTAAAAATGGGGCTAGCTGGTCACTCTAGAACTGAAAACATGATGAAACATTAGTGTAAAATTAGATAAAGAAGACATAGTTATGTGAATCCCTTTTTGGTGAGAATCCAGCTTTAGATTGATAAATGCTGCATGAATGTGATTTGTAGGGCAGGTATGAGGCTCTCTCTGTGTGTGACTGGCCTATACACAGCAAAGGTCACTGACTGGCAAACCTTCACCATCCTGTTTCCACCCCAGCAGCGCTCACATGGCTCTAGCTGCGATTAGGTGCATTCTGCCCCATCCACTCATTATTTGTGAAGATAATAAACAGTAACACTCACACACGGGGGAGAGAGCAGCGGCAGCGGCCGCCGAGTTCTGGATCACTGCATAGCTAATGAAGGTTAATTAGGGTTCATTAGGACATGATGGCTGCTCTCAACAACACCTCAGCCCCAGCACTGCTCGCAGGCCTGTAATGACACTGTTGACCACAGTTCAGCCAAGCTGGACTCATGTACACTGATCAATCTAGACCAATCACCGGTCAGTGTCAGAACCCCACTCAGAGCAGCTGTAGATGGGGCTCAGTTTTCAAAGAGCCTGAACCTGCTGTCTTAACCAGAGTGTAGTAAATAAAGTGTGGGCTGCCTTCAAACTGTGGAGTTAAAGAGTTAAATGAAACATTAGGCAGGTGTACTTGCTCTCTGAAGTTCAGGGTTGAGGGTTACTATAAAGTGTTAGAGTAATGTGATTACTTTTTCATGTAACTAAGTTATGTAAAGTAAAATTAATGTATTCACATTACAGATACTGACCTAAATTGTTATTTCTGCTACCATCTGTCTTTAAGAGAATAATATGAGTTATGTAATTATCATTTTTAAACATACACAGTAAATATGCCAGTGTTAAATCAACACTATTAGAGTTAAATTAACACTGAGGGTGTCAAAATGTAACACTCTCAGTGTTAATTTAACTCTAATAGTGTTGATTTAACACTGACAGATTTACTGTGTATAATGTATAGTTGTTTTGTTTGTCATACTGTCAGCTGATATAAGGTGTTATGTATGTGTAAGGCATATTAACCTCACAGTATACTTCTATCTGTCTGGGTATTTTAGTCCATCAAACAGTAAAGTCCAGGGTGGCCTGGTGGTTAGTACACTCAGTGCTGAGGTATTGGGTTCAAGTCCACATCAGGGTGGAGTTGCCATGTTCTCCCAGTGTCTGTGTGGGTTTCCTCCAGGGTCTCCAGTTTCCTCCCACAGTCCAAAAACATAGAGGTGAGGTATTCTAAATTGTCTGTGTGTGCACCCAGTGATGGCTTGGCGCCCTGTCCTGAGCTAGGACAGTCTGTGATGCCCTCCCCTGTGACCGGTGAGGGGGTAGAAGACTAATCCCAACCCTGATCAGGATTAATCGGATAAGATAATGGACGGATGAATTTTGTGATCAGGTAGTCCTATCATTACCAATACTGTGGTATTTACAGTGATTCCACATACCATATACAACATCCTAAACTCTTCAGGTAAACAGATAAAGTGCTTGTCACACAGACAGCCCATTCATTTTCAGTGAGAGACAGGCAGAATGGGAGACATGGGCTGCGCTATAACTGCTGTGACAAGAGAGCTCCACCCTGAAACAAGCACATGCCCGCCTGCCCGCCTCAGAGTTGAAAAATGCTCAACTTTTGTGATCACCATAGAAATATTGTGCTGCTGTCAGTTAATGAAATCACAGTTTTTGTTGAGAGAAACTGGAGAAGCCGATGAAAACTGTGCACAACAGTGGGTGTGATTGGTGTGCTAAAAAATAATAATAGTAATTAGGGCTGCACCAAATATTCAGCAACCAAAATTAATAGCATTCAGAATTGTGCTTTTCCTCACCTTCAAAACACAGATTCACCAGCACAGTTACAGTTTGGTGATGAAATGGAAGAAGACAACAAACTACAAGCACAACCTTTACTAAACTACACTTGTTATGATAAAGCCAGAATACAGCCGCTTAGCTTTGTGTTTGTACTGCGGCGGCTGCAGTGTTAAGGACTGTCACAGAAATGTGAAGTGTTTTAGTGTCTGTAACCAATGACACTCCCATTAAACACACAAAACATCCATGTGACTTACATCATTCATTTTAGATATTTTCTTCATTTTTATTAAATATTAGTAATAATGTAACATACATGCATCTTCATACATATTCATATAATATTGTCATGTGTTTTTTATACAAATATAAAAGAATAATCAATTAAACTCATGTTATTAAACCTAATGATGCCAAACCAACTTATAAAAATACAGACATTCATTCCTGACTAATTACAAGACTTATTTTGGGAAATAATTTAGTTACTAATTTTATATATATGAATTTTGTGAATATACTGTGGAGGAAACGATGCAGCAGGAGTTTCCAAAAGGCCTTATTACAAAACTCAAACAAAACTGTGGCTGTGACAATGAAATGAAAACATAGACATGAAAACTTGACATTAATGACATACGTGACGCTGGTGACAAACAAAGCATGGCATGGTGATAAAACATGATGCTGTGACATACAGTGAGTCACATGGACTATGAAACACGAGGGAGCTAAATAGCAACATGAGTAGGACATGATGACATGGCAGGGCTGTACAATGACATGACGTAACTGGGAGTGGAGACATGATATGAACCTAAACACAAGCACGTGGCGACAAGATGGCATATGGGCAAATGTAAACAAATACAGAGCATGTGACAAGATGACGCTTGGGATCAGGCTAATGGCGGGAGGGGTTTACAATATGGCTTACATAGTTCTGACAATTAGTCGTACTGTGTCCTAAACCACTTTTAACTAGTATTATCTACAGTTTCATTAAGATCTGGGTGTGTAATTGTTTGAAATGTTGGTGATGTATTTATACAGAAATGCCTGAGCTATTTAGGTGACTATTGAGCTCTACTATTTGTTAGCAACGTTAGCCTTGCAATTCTAAACTTGGAAACTGGGAAACTCAAACTATATCTGAGTTATGTGGAAGATTCTCTTAAAGGAGCAATGCTCTTTCTCCTTGGTGCCCTGTGCCTCCTGTCCCGCACAGTAATGAAAACAAAAGACATCCTGCAGCAGGGAATCAGAGCGCAGTGCTATTAGAAGCCATGCAATAATTAATTTGCCTATTACCAGCGCCAGCTCGTTTATCTTCATAAGATAATGCCATCACTCGCGGTCTCTGGCAGCCTCGCGCGGGCGCTGTCTTAAACGCCCTAATTACGTCCCCGCTGCCTGTTTTATTGTAGTTGATGGAAAACACGCTTAATCTCCACTGTGCAGATCGTGTAAATAGGCCTGGGCCTTGAACAGCAGATATTAGAGATTCCATTACAGCCTAATGATTTTTCTCGTGTTGCTTTTTTCGCGAGTGGCGCCGGAGACGGTAAACAGGCCCGATCGTGCGCCACAGGACTTTTTCCATCGTGAACGCTTGAAGAAGTACAACTCATCTCATAATCTACATTTAATAAAAAATATAAATAACCAAGGGGGTTGTTTGACTTCTGAACTGAAAATATGTCGACATTAATTGCAATCGTATTTTTTTCCAATGAGGTAAAAGTTCAGATGCAAATGGAAGTGTGGGACGTAATTAAATTAATCATTTATTTTCTCAGTTTATTGATTTTTTCGAGTGTTTGTGAAAACATGTCTGAGTGCCTGCAGTATGTCTGAGTCGATGGCTGAATACGGCTCCAGAAAGGGCTCAAAGTTCTCCCTCCACTCTCAACAGTGTCCACTTAGATGATGAAAAGTTGGGAGAAGCCCAAGAAATACAGAAATCCTGAATCCGTAGAGTCTGAACTTTCCATTCGGTCTTATTTTGTTGATTGTATGTGATTCATGTCAAGAGTTAAGAGTCTATGAAGAGGGGATGAGATTGAAACTGACCAATGAACAGTCAGGAAATCACTAAAGCCTGACTTATCTGCCTCTCGCAGTTTGTGGCTGGTGAATTTGTGTGTTCTTCTACATCTACACTGATCAGTCCACATTCCATGCAAAACAGTTTACAGCTGCAGCTCCAGTGATTTGAACATGTTTATCTTTTATTTTGTTCATAATCCTAGTACCTAGTCCTTTTGTGATCCCAGGACTCTAGTAAACCTATTTCAACTCCAAAGCAATTCAACCACATGAGCAAACGTCTGTGTTCACAACAGATTTGAAGACTTAACTTTTCAGCTTTAGGGTCATATTATTATGAATGAATGTTATACTTATACAGCACCCTTCTGATAATGAATGTCTAATGTCCTTAGACCCCAATGAGTTAACTTTGGCTGAGCCATGAACACTCTGCTCTCTTGGTCTGATACTGCTCATGTGATGACTGGAACTTGTTTAAGCCGTGTGACCAAGCTAACTGAGTCTCAAAAATTCTGTGGTTAATGATGTTTGTAAATGTAAGATAATCCTAAACATAACTCTAAACCTATCCCCCAGTAACTTAATCCTAAACTCAGTAAGATAACCCTAAACTTAATCCTAAACTTAACCCTAGTTAATCTAATCCTAACCTTAACATTAACTTCAGTAAGAAAATCTTAAATTTAACTCTAAACCCCTAACCTAAAACTAAACCCCAGTAACCTAATCCTAATCCTAATCTTGCTCCCAGTAATCTAAATTAAGTCTTTCTGCTGTGTTATTGTGCTTTCACACCTGAAAGTCAGGAAGATGGTCTGAACCAAGGTTCGTATGTTTGTTACTTTGTATATATTTGGTTCGGTTTGGTTTGTTTACTGCATTTTTGCGAGTGCACCAAAGACTTTTATTATGACACACCTACATGCTGTCATCTTATGTGGTGTGCTTCCTACACTCGATACTGATTGGTTTGTAGAAGGACAAATCTGAAACGTTTATATAATTTTATATACTTCTGTATTCCGCTGCCACAGTTTATTTAGTTTAGTTTAGGTGCTCTGTCATCGCCTTTCTTTCTCATCCTCTCAGAAAATAAGCTGCACGTTTCAGCATTTTTGTGACTTTTTCAAGCTGACTTTTCACATGGTCATCAGACCAAAATTACACTAAACATGTTGTCTCCTCGTCGCTCCGTGTGCTACCACGGCTCATTTTAGCTGCTGTTCCACTTATTTTTCTTCTTCTGTTGTTGTTGTTGAATGTTGTTGAACATCTTCCTGTATTTGGTCCGAAAGTGCACACGAACCGGATTATGGTTCAGTAGGTCTGGACCGAGACCACCTCTTTTGGTCAGACCAAATTTTGCTCCTTTGGTGGTATTTTGTGTCCCCTTTCACACCTGCTATTTTGGTTTGGACGAAAAGTCTGGACCAAACAACGTAGGTGTGAAAGCACCCTCACACTGTTCATAATCTGATATATTTGAGGTGATAAGAGTATGTGTATTGAGGAGCACAATAATGTCTTTTACATGCTTTTCTTAGTATGCAGTCCTCAAAGATATCAGCACACACACACACACACACACACACACACACACACACACACACACACACACACACACACACACACTCCCAGACATTCATCAGTGTCAGGTTCTGTGTGTTTTGTGGGCCTACCACAAAAGTACAGAAGCACATGAGTGTGTGTGTGTGTGTGTGTGTGTGTGTGTGTGTGTGTGTGTGTGTGTGCAACATCAAAGTGTGTGTGACAGGCTGAGAGTTGAGAGGTAGAATACTCACTGCTGTCACACAGCCTTTAAGTTCAGGAAGTGTATGAATAAAGCAGTGTGTGTCTGTGTATATGTCCCACTCAGCTGCTGTTCCTCGTCTGTCTTTTTTTAGGACAGGTTTAATGGGTCGTGTTGTTAGTGAAGGAGCACTTTGAAGGAATGTCTCGCTCAAAAATCATATTTACATATTTTTCCACTTACCTCAGATGCTGTAGATCAACCAAGACATGTTTGCAGTCCAAATTTTACTCCTTGAACTGGAGCTGTGACTGTTACTAGTGAAGCACTAGAAATCAGTAGTCACCTAAATAGACCAGTCATTTCTGTACAAAATAGAAACTCTGAGCTTTAAAATTGAATACATATTTGTGTAGCTGAATGCTGCCTTTTAGAAATTTTACTCAGGACAGGAATTAATTTTAGCAATGATGACCTTCATGAAAATCAAGAAATCTGATCC
>BRDA01065961.1:0-43775 GCA_036984385.1 Crenuchus spilurus | reverse complement strand
GTGCTTCTAATTTAGAATAATAAGTGGAGTGGAGGTGGACTTTTTAGAGGCGGACTAACAGGTCTTTGAGGGCCAGAATATTTGCTGATTGGCAGCTGTTCAAATACTTATTTACAGCAGTAACACAAATAAAGTATTAAAAAATCATACATTGTGATTTCTGGATGTTTTCTTTTAGATGATGACTCTCACAGTGGACATGCACCTAAGATGAACATTTCAGACCCCTCCATGATTTCTAAGTTGGAGAACTTGCAAACTTGCAGGGTGTTCAAATACTTATTTTCCTCACTGTATATATATGTATATAAATTATCAAGTAATTGGATCGACCAATAAAGTCCATGTTTCTTCAGATCCCATTAGAATACCAATCAGTTACAAATCACCCATTTAACCATTACAATTTTAATGTCAAACCAGCAGAAAACCACTAAACATATTACTAAAGTTTACATATCATTCCAAAACCAACAGGAACCAACAGAAACATTTAACTGTTTTTTTTTTTACTTTTTCAGCAGTGATCTGTTCTGTGTATTTTTATTTAGTCTTTTGAAGTTGAACTTAATTAAAGAATACAGGGTCACATTGTGTTCATGCTGCTCTGAGGCTGAACAGAAACTACAAGCCTCCCAGCTGCTGCTCTTTGACTTTTCTTTTTAAGTCTTCACATCCTGTAACTCACCCTGACAGTGTACCAAAACACTTCCTCTCACCACTCTGTCTTACTCAGGGCCATTACCTTCAAAGAGGCCACATCCTACATTTGATTGTATTTTATTTATCCCTCTGATGACGTTAGCATTATGTACTCAAAACTATTACATCCATTTCCCATTACCATGTCTCCACCCACTCTTTTTGCATTAGAATTACACAGCCTGCTTTAAAAATGAAACACAAATTAATATTTTCACAAAAGAGTAAAACACCATATTACAAAAAAAGTGGGACGTAACGGAAAAAATGTAAAAAATACAGTTTCTCATATTTACTTTGACTTTCATTTCAGACAGTATGTATGTAAGATATTTGATGTTTTGTCTGATCAACTTCATTTAATTTGTTAAAATACGTCCATTCCTGCATTTCTGACCTGCAACACATGATAAAAATGTTTGGACGGTGATGCATTTACCAGTTTGTAACATTGCCATTCCTTCTCAAAACATTTAAAACCTTTTTCTTCAGACTAACATTTTTAGTTACTAAATTCTCAGATGATTCACTTGACCAGTACCTGCACCTCGTCTTTTACAGACATGCCTTTGTAATGTGTGCAGCATGTGCTTTTGTATTGTCTTGTTGAAAAATGCAAAACATCCCTGGAAAACTTGGGTCTTCAAGGCAAAATGTTGCCTTAAAATCTTAGTGTATATTAACTTTAACTAGAGCACTGACACAACCCCCCCCCGTACCATTACAGACCCTGGTACTGACACTAGCCCCCATACCATGGCATCCACAGTCTGGATGGTCCTTTTAGTCTTTGTTCTGGATCACACAGAGTCCATTTCTTCTAAAACGTTCTGAGTACTGCTGGTTCTGATCACAGTACATGTGTCCACTGTGTGCTGGTGCAGATGTGTGTGAGCTGAGAGAAGCGTGTGTGTTACACAGTAAAGGTGTGAGTGGTGTTAGTGACTGTAAGTCTGTACTGTAGTGATGATAAAGCTTTACTAAAGTCAGCTCTGCTCCATGTGCTTCTATCAGATAGAGATGAGTGATGCTTGTTGATGCAGTGCTGTCTGAGGGGTCAGAGGTCACAGCTGTTCACTTTAGACTTGTGTCCTTTACTCGCTGAAATTCCTCCAGATTCCTCACGTCGTTTAATGATAATTTAATCCTTTTTCCTCTATACTAGCCCTAAATTGAAAATGTCACAACTTATTTTGGAATGTGCTTCAGGTCAGAAATGCAGAAATGGACGTATATTAACAAATTAAGTGAAGTTGACTAGACAAAACATGATATTTCTTGGTTTATATGGTCTGCAGTGAAATAAAGTCAAAGTAAATGTAAGAATATGTAAATGAATGGTTGGCTACATTGTATTTTGTCTCATTCAGACAGTAGTTTGGGTTGAAACACTCCTTATAACATCAGTCTGAATGGATGGCACAAAAATAACATTCTTAACGAGCTTTTGTTGCTTAGATTCCAAACGTGGAGCAAATTTGGATTTATTTCCATAATTTAGGCTTTTTTAAAAGAGGCGCTGAGCGATTTGAACGAGGCGTTAAGAGTGCAGACATGCCTTCGCTTGTCTTGTCTCGTCTTCACACATGGTGGCCTAACCCAGCTGACTCTGCAAGATTAGAGCAGATGCCTCCTGAACGCTTGCTTGCTGTGCGATTATCAAGGCCGAATTCTCCCACAGAGCTCCATCTGAAAATGCTTTACCTGTCTTTGGAAAAATCGTGCCTGCGCCCAGGACTCTGGCAGCTCTGTCCTCATTCAAAAGGGAGTTACTCAAGAAAACAGGCCCTGTCAGATTCTCCTCATCACAACTGACAGACAGCTTCAGTACAAAGCTCTGAGAGATGAGTGTGTGGTCAGAACAGTGTGACTTTCAGTGTCACTAAAACACAGGTTGCCATGTTGACACGGTTTATTTTTCCAGTTTTATTTAGATGCAGGTCACTGGGTGCACAATCCCAGGAAGAGGCATTCTGGAAATCATGGCTCGGTCCTTGTTAGGGAGGATTTGGGTGAGGGAAGCGACCCGTGCACTGGAAAGTGGAATAACGTGAATATATCTGAATATTTGACCGACCTGCCTGCATCTCGTCTCTCTCTCGTCTCTCTCTCTCTAGTGCGGGTAAAGATGAAGATGCAATGATGATGCAATACAATCAGAGTAGAGAAACAAAAAAAAAAAACAAGAACAGAGCTCACATGGAAGACATGGAAGCTAGAAAGCAATGCAGTGAAGATAATGTGCAGCCATCACCACCTCCTTGTGTCTACACTCATTGTCCAGTTTAGCTCCATTGACCATATAGGTGCTCTTTATAGACTGCAGTCCATCTGTTTCTCTGTATACTTTGTTAGCCTTATATGCATCTTATACCACTACAGTCACATTTAAGGTGGAATGGAAAGTTACCCAAGAGGACAACTAAACTCACACAGACACATTTTTGAGATACAAATCCAGTCTATGAAAACACCTTCACTGTACCAGCTAACATAGCACAACAATGACAAAACATGGCCAAAGCAAAGACCACAGCAGCACGAATAGGATAAAATACACTTTCACTCACCAAAGCTAAGCTCACTTGAAGATAAAGTTCATGTTTTTGCTAAAACTCACTGGATGCTGCTGTCAAAAATAATCATAATCCACTCTCCTGTTTTCTGATGCTGTGCAGGATTTGTATACATCTCTGAATCACAGTTCAAAGTGGGTTCAAAGTGGGTGGAGTTACACTCGTGATGGGCGTGGCTAAGTCTACTTATTGAGCAATAAAATGAGCCTAATTCTGAATCTGTATAAATAAAAATGGCTGGCCACATTTCAGCCTTGAAGGCGTTTAATTAGTTAAATGAGTGGCTAAGTCACCTTAATACACAATAATAGGACCTCAATCCTGAACCAGTCATTACATTTCATGTTTGCAGACCCAGACAGCCTAAAACAAACTAACCTCGTTTTAATTTAACAGTTTGTGGGTTAGTAGGCACTCCACATACCCAAATATAGGTGTATAAACAGTGAAAGGGTAATTTTTCCATAATATGTCTCCTTTAGGGCATGCATGAGACATATTTACTTTATGCATATTCATGTAGGAATGAATGATTATTCATGTACCCTTCATATAAAGTATTACCATGTAAAGAGCTGTCAATGTTAGTTTTCAGTAACTAGTTCATTTTCTATCATCTTTGGAGTTGAAAAATAGTTGTTTTAGGAAACCTCAAGTAACAAACAAAACAATCAACTCATAACACAAATATTAATACTGACCAATATTCACTCTGTAACTACTAACTGCTTAACTATAGATATTATATCTCCTGAATAAGGTCTATATTGTTAATTTTAGTAAACTTTTCACTACAAGTACTTGTTAAGTTGCACCAGAGACCCTTTCAAGTCTGATATGGTTGGCGTACAGCTTAAAAAGTCTGGTATGATTGGCTGGAACATCTGAGGTCTGATATGATTGGCTGATGCTGAAGAAAGAACAGTTCAATAACGAAGAACAAAGGAGAAACAAATGTTGACTTCCATTCATTAGAACGGGATAAATAACATATTGGGCTATAAATTGTCTAAAAGTGGCCTTACCACATGATAATATTCAAATTTAGTGATTAATTCCATGTGTAATTGCCTAGTGTGTCATGCACCAACATACATTATCTTCTTTTCTATGTACCAACGCAAATTTGAGAAATAATTTTAGTGTACTGACGGTTTTTATGGCTACAGTACTGCTGAATTGGGGTTAATGAGTCTGAATAAAGAAGTCTCAAACCAGGCTTGCTGTATTGTTGTTATTGCAGGTACACTTAAAATATTAAGTACTATAGGTCAGCTACACTGGCATCCATCTGGAAGGCCAAACCAGGATAAAGGCTGGATTGATGCTGCTGCCACAGCCTGTCAGCACTGACAAATAGACATCGCCGACATGAAGCAAGTGAGACATTAGTGAACAGTGATGCACCGAAACCCCATCCATACACCACCACCACCACCACTGACACACAGACCCTCCACGATGAGTGCTGACACTCCCCTTAGACTGAATCATGGGAAATTGATTTAGGCTCTTGTCTGAAGGCAACAGCAATGAATCAGAATGTCTTATTAACAGAGAAAAATGGTGCAACGCTAAAAAAACTTATAAGACCTGTTTCTAAACAAATCGGCCCTGCGCTGAGTTTAATTAACCTAACAGCCGAACATTAGCATGCTTACAAACACTCAAAGAACTTTAAAAGTACACTTTGGTTACCTAAATACCTTCCCAAATAAAGCAGTTACTGGATGGGTCTGTTAATAGTCTCCTGTGGAACCTCTATAGACACTTACTGGTTATTTTCTGGGTTCATCAAGCCATCAAAAATAATCATAATCCACTCTCCGGTTTTCTGATACTGTGCAAGTGTGTGTTTCTCTGAATCTCTGTACAAACACCAACTTCATTTCAAACTTGTGGGTGGAGTTATACTGGTAGGGGCGTGGCTATGTCTGCTTATTGAGCAATAAATTGAGTTTTCAGACCCAGACAGCTCATAAAAAACAGACTGGGATTTAATTAGTCACAGTTTGTGGGTTGGCAGATACTCCAGATACGCAAATATAGATTTTAAAACACTGAAAAGGTCATTTTTTCCATAATATGTCCCCTTTAAGGCATGCGTAAGGCACGCTGATTTTATATATATTTATGACTCATTGTATGTTATGTATAGGAATTAGTGTTATTTCATGTACTTTAACTTTAAAATCTGGAGTGAAATTTTAGTAATTTGAGCTGTTCTTATTCTAGTCTTTTTTTATTATTAAAAATGACTCCAGACATGTTTCGGCTGTTTGAATAAGTGTAAAAATATGTAAATATGTTGTGTCACTGTTTTTTTCAGAGGCACCTGAAATAACACATCTGTTACTGTAAGAATGCATCATTAAATCACAGTTATCAATTTATTATTATTATTATTATTATTATTATGTAGCTTTCTTATCAATTCTGCATATGTACAGGACATACAGAGAATTGAAATGATTTTACTCACCTACCCAAGTTACAGCAAAAAAAATAAACATTAACAGCAAAAATAAACAATGAAAGCAAAAAAAGAAAAAAAAAAAAAAGATAGAAAGCATAAAAAAAAAATAAATAAATAAAAAGATAGCAGCAGCAGAAAGACATTTAAAAAAAATAGACAATATCAGCATAAAAAAGGAAGAGAATAAAAAACGAGAAGGAAGAGATTATTATTAATTAATTATTTTTAAGTACCAGTAGGAGCCGGTAGGTACTGATTGATACATTTACACTGTAAATTACAGGGAGTTACGCTCTAAAACTGGACTGTATTATAAAGCATAAGTACATTATTGGCCAAAACTCTCACTATGAAATTTTTTTTGAGGATTTACTGACAGATTATCTATTCAATATTTCTGCTTTTGCCTTAATCATACGGCAGCACCAGCCTGGTCGTCAACAACATAATCAGCATGAAATTTAGATGGAAATCATGCAAATTACTGTAGCCAATTTGTCTTTTAAGCATGTATGAACACAGCTGCTGCAGATACTTTTTTAAACAAGTTGATGGGGATTCTTAATTATGATGGATTGACTCCCATCCAGGCCTGCATACCTTACATGTCACAAACGAGGCTTTTACTGTACAGCTAATGGAAACCACAGGGAGCTTGTGGTCACTTCTCTTTTGTCCAGCTCATCCAGCCTGGTGCTACACCCTGCATGCTAATGCCTTCCCCGTCTTTAAATGGGCTGTTTCTCCTCCGAGTCTGTTGTCACCAAAGTCAATAGGAAAGGAAAGATTTCTCACTTTAATATTAGCTCCAGAGACAGCCAATTTCCAGACCTTTGATTACTCTTTTAATGCGCCTCTGTTTCTCTCCACTCTGCTAATGTAAGACATACACCTCCGGCTGAGCGGATGCGTGCATGTGTGCGCTAGCACTTGTGTGAATTAATGAGGTCAGTAGAAGAGGCTCTGCGGCTCAGTGCAGTGTGTAGAGTACCTATACAAAACCAGATGTATACACGGATATATCCGAATATTGTGACCACCCTGGTTTGGAATGAACTTGGCCTGATGCCACGTGATGGTGATCCCTGACACTGTCCTCGTTCCTGTGCTCATTATAGAGGTTAACAGAGGCAGCCGTGTCCTGGTCGTTAACACCCTGGTCTTGCCACCGGATGGTCATCGGACAAACCCCCAGGCAGGTCATGACCGAAGTGCTTTTGAGCAAGGAACCTAACCCCCAACTGCTCCCCAGGTATCGTGGATAGGGCTGCTCACCTCTTTGTGCATGTTTGCTCACTGCTTCCTAGTGTGTGTCTGTGTGTGTGTGTGTGTGTGTGTGTGTGTGTGTGTGTGTGTGTTGGTCAGTAATTGTGCATTTTTACTTTAACACCTAACTGATCCATTGTGGTACGTTGATTGCTCTGTGCCAGTCAAGGGAAATCTTGTCTCTCTTGGAAGGCGGACACATTTTCCTACCTCTCCCTCTTCCTTATATCCGTGCTTGGCTCCTATTTGTTTTTTCATGCTCTAGAGCAGAGGTGTCCAAATCCAGTCCTGGAGGGCCGGATTCCTGCAGAGTTTGGTGATCAAACACACCTGATTCAGCTCAGCAGGTAATGAGCAGGTTTAATTGTAGTGTCAGAGCAGAGAAATCACCAAATTCTGCAGGAATCCGGCCCTCCAGGGCTGGATTTGGACACCTCTTCTCTAGAGACTCTCCTTGGCACTGCTCTATAAAAGAAACATGGATTGGATTAAGTGGTCTCTAAATGTTATTGTTACCATCTTCTCTATGAGAAGTCTGGGCTGGGGGAGCCTGTCTGTCCTGATGGACTGACTGTTTGCGGCTGGATACGCCATGGACAGGAGAAGTGGTGTCTTCAAGTGCCTAGCGGCACTCGCCATGAGGAGGGAAAGAGGACGCACTATTTGGAACACCGGTACAGGATTTTGCTGAATTGGCATAAAGCAATATCATCAGTTACTGAGAATTTAATGTGTTGGGTTTTTTTGTCCGGGCCCTATAAGGCACCCAACTTTGATTTGATCTGTGGGGCAGAACGGACATTGACTGTGATTAACACCAGGCTGGATAATATCTCGGTGAGGATGGTGTTCTGCAAAGATGAGCTGGACATTTTGGAGATCTTATGGACTAAAGAGTGACCTAAGTAAATTTGGGTGGTTTGCTCGCATTAAATTATGTCTGTGTTTTTGTTTTGGCTCCCTTCGTATCGCAGCGGACCTTGATGTGGTATTGCAAAACCTCCACTAGGGTGGGTTGCCATGGGGACTGTCTCCCCCTCATTCCAACCGCCATCCAAGGCTATACCACACTGACTCTAAGTATGCTTGTGTGCAAGAAGAAGAGTTTTTTTCATGTTACATGCACGTTTTTTCTCTTCCCCCCTCATAAAATTTGAATTTGAAATGTTGTTCCCCTCTGCCATCAATGACCTGTGGGGCAACACTCTTATGCCGTTGTGACAAGAAGTCTATTCTCAGTGCACCTTCACTATGTCAACTCTAGAACTTGCCACACAGTTGGTGGTGTCTGAGATGCTGCCTGCACCATGCTTCACCTGGTACCCTACTATCATGGACATCAGTCACATCACGTCCTTTATCCATGATGATGGTTCTACACTCTGATACAACTGACTAGTGTGCTCACTTATTTATACATGCAGCTGGCATCCAGAGTTCATTCCAAACTGTGGTCATACACTGTAATAGTGGCTGTTACTCAGCATTGAAGTTACAGAGTTGCAGCAGTAAGCGTGATAATGTAAGAACTCAAAGGAAAGACTGTGTGTAGCGCATCCCCGCCAAACTCTTACTTTAATGCCTGAGCAGTAAATGTTATGTATCTGCTTTCTTATCTACTCCTTTGATCACACGGCTGGCAGTACAAGGTGACATTTAAAGCACATCCTGCTACTTTTGCTACTTTCCATTTATTCCAATCAGAAAGTGTTTTGTATGCAAAGGAAAGTAAACTTGAAAGTGCACAATCATTGCCTAATGTGCTTGTACAGAGGAAACAACCTCTGTATTTAACCCATCGGTGCAGTTGGTACACTAGTGAACCCACACTAGGGACACATACCTGAAGAGTTGGGCAGCCTGAGGAGCAGTTGGGTGTTAGGTGCCCTGCTCAAGGGCACTTCAGTCATGCCCTGCCAGTTATACATGACTTATGTGTTTTTATTTTATAAAGACAGCACTTTAATTGACTGTTATTTAAATTAAAGTATTTTTATTTTTGTAAAAATCAAGTATTTTTATATCTACCGTCACTTTAATCTACAGATATTGTCTGTAGTCTTATCAGGGTTTATAGTGATAACTGATAATAATAATACATTACAGTCACTGCTGCAGTGAATCTGTTTTCCCTCATTATTCAGTGTCTAGCCTGTATATAATGCTTAATAACTGTATAGTCATTATACACTGTATAGAGTTTACTGTGTAATCTACATTTTGTCTGTATTTATTGTTTTTATTGTTGATTGTATTGTTTATTGCACTGTCAGGTTCTGGAGAAACTACAATTTATTCCTCACTCAACACAATAGAACTGACTTTATTTAGATAAAATTTTACTTTTATACTCCGATTTGTATTTTTAAAGGGTTTGTCACAGTCACTGCCACTTTTATCATTTATCACTTCTCGTGGTTCCAGGTTACAATTCTATTATTTAAACCTGTCAATACATGCCCTGTAACTAATTACTTTAAATATATAAGTAATTATACAACCAAATATATCAGTAAGATACTGTTTATGGCGGTAAAGCATTTTACAGTACAGTACTGTAATTACTCAAACAAGTCTTCAGTCCTGAACTCCTCAGATTGACTCTTTCATGGTTTATCATTAACAGGATAAACTGAATAATATAAAGTGTTATTTTGCTGTATGTGGAGTGATGGGTTGTAAATAAGGACTTTAAATAAATTACAGCAATATTGTAACATTGGCCATGGAGGGGCGCAGAGTTCCCATGAGCAGGTCAGTAGTTCATGCAAATTAGCTTTGCAAAAATTCATGGGAGCTCACACATCCTATGTTTCAGCTAGTTTACTGTTTACTTGTGTTATTTGTTGTTTAAATGTATGTAGACTTTAGTTGGGGTTATTTGGGAAAATTTAAAAGGGGTATTTTGTTTATTGTTGCCATTATTTAAGAGCTGTTTTGCTCAGAAATATTATTGTTAAAGTGTGCAATAGGCACTTTAAAATAACAGTAGAGGCACTGTAAAATAACAATAGATGCACTGTAAAATAACAGTAAAGGTATGGTAAAATAACAATAGAGGCACTGTAAAATAACAGTAGATGCACTGTGTAATAACAAAAGAGGCAAAGTAAAATAATAGATGCACTGTAAAATAGCAATAGAGGCACTGTAAAATAACAGTAAAGGTATGGTAAAATAACAATAGAGGCACTGTAAAATAACAGCAGAGGCACTGTAAAATAACAGCAGAGGCACTTTAAAATAACAGTAAAGGCATTGTAAAATAACAGTAAAGGCAATGTAAAATAAAAGTAAAGACACTGTAAAATCACAGTAAAGGCACTGTAAAATAACAGCAGAAGCACTGTAAAATAACAGCAGAGGCACTTTAAAATAACAGTAAAGGCACTGTAAAATAACAGTAATGGCACTGTAGAATAAAAGTAAAGGCACTGTAAAATAACAGTAAAGGCACTGTAAAAAAACTGTAGAAGCACTGTAAAAAAGCAGTAGCCTACTTGGATGTACTGTGAAATTACTGTAAAAGCAGTTATTCTACTGTCACATATTGTGATTTAAAAATACAGTAAAATACTGTTAAAATAACGGTAGAGGCATGGTAAAATAAAGTAAAATGCTGGCATCTATGCTGGCAGTACTTTGCTGTAAATTTACAGTGACTTTTTCACAGTACTATATGTGCACATTTCAAGCAATTTTTTTTTCAAAAAATCGCTTGAAACACGTACTTATGCAACTAAATTGCACTTCAACTGCAAACTACCACTCAGTTCAAATGTGTTTGTACATCAAGAGATGTCACAAAGCAGCTGTACAGAAGCTTGTGTCAGCAACATTTATGCTGCATGCATACATTTGTTTCAGCATTTGATGATGAAGGCCAGTCAGTGCAGCGGTTAACCTGTTACCTTAAAGCTGGGCCATGATGGTGATGCACCTGCGTGATGGTGTTTGGTGATTTGGAATATGGAGCACTTATCACCCTGTCCTCCCTGCTCAGGCTCTGACCAGTCGACATGTCCGGCAGGCTGGTGAACTCTGGCCAACCTCCACAGTTGACTGTAAATGCACTGTCCCATGCTACACAGAGCTAGCGCTGTCATCTAGGAGCAGTCAGGGTGACCGTGTCATGTCACAGTTCTGTATTAGACATGATGCCATTACTCTTACTTGACAGCTGGGCTGATGCTGGCCAACCGTGCTTCATACTCATTGAATGTGAATGTCTTTCCACAGAACGTCTGTGTCTTTGTCACTGTCATAATAGAAATGTTCACTGTGTGAGTAAAAGAACGGCACATATGGACTCTTACATTAAAGAGAGCTTTTCTTGCATACAATAGGACACAGCAGTTACCCAACAGCATTAAATAAGATGATTAATGACATTATACAGCATCTAGAGACACTTTGATGTGTAAACGTACTTAATTGCTCCCTCCAGTACCTTCCTTTCCTGCTCCTGCAGGGACAAAGCCAGGAAGGAGAACAGAAAGATCTGCTGGGGGAGAACGGGAGATAAACGAGAGTGCATTTGTTATGACGATGATCATCATGTCCTCTGGTCTTGGCTAGCAGTGAAGAGCAGGGCTGGCCTCTCCTCCGGATGCCTGAGGCCATGCATCTGGGAGCCGCTGCTGTTCGCTTCGGGGGCCGTCTGCCATGGGTCAGCTGCTCTCCAGTGGCCAGCCAAAAATCACACTGCCTCTGCATGTATGTCACTACAGAAATCCACCCCGGAGTGCTGCGTACGGACTAGGATTCTCAACAGGATGTGAATGTTATATGTGCACGTTCTTACACATATAAAGCAAAAAAGTTCATCACGTAATTCATTTAATCTTCTCCTCTGTCAGTCTGAGCTCTGTAAGCCTGAACATCAACAAATACATGTTTTATACAAACTGGACCAAAATACAAGTCTGCTGCATTTAAAATCTGGAATACTGGTCCAGGAGTGGAGTCAAAAGTAAAAAAATGCATCGAGCACAAGGGTGGATCACCCCTAGGACGGAGTGCCAACCATATCTGGGCATACACACACATATATTCATTCATACACACATACAGACTCATTCACACACAGCAGGGTCATTTAGAGTAGCCAATTCACCTGATCTCCAGGTTAATGGATTGTGAGAGGACACCAGAGTCCATGGAGGAAACCCACACCGATACGTGGAGAACATGAAAAAACTTGAACCCAAGACCTCAGTGATGAGAGGTGAACATGCTAACTACTAAGCCACCATGCCCACTGCATGAGATGCACAAACCAAAGAGTCAATGTATATATATAATCATTAGTCAGTTCTAATCATCATCTACCTTTCTTTTTATTGACGTATAAAGCGCTACATGGTCTTGCCCCTCAGTATTTACAAGACCTTATTTCCTATTATGAACCATCTCGTTTACTTAGATCACAGGGTGCTGGCTTCTTGATAGTTCCCAGAATTCATAAATCATCAGCAGGGGGAAGAGCCTTCTCTTATATGGCCCCTCAACTTTGGAATAACCTCCCAGACAATGTTCGGGACTCAGTCACAGTCTCAACCTTTAAGACTAGGCTGAAAACATCTGTTTAGTTTAGCTTTTGGTAATTAATACTTTACATTATAGAAAGGTTGTAGGTCCAGGGGTGCACTGACGTAGGGATTTATAGTGAACTGAGATGCTGGGGCTGTCATACCACTGCTCACACGATCACTCAGGTTTGTTGATGGTGAGCAGAGGGATGCCAGTGTCTCGGGGAGCTCCCATGCCTGTTTACCTTCTGGCTCTCTCCTTTTAGGCAGGCTGTTTTAGATAGTTCTGCTGGAGTCAATAGCCACACTCTGATATGTCTCATAATTCCTGTGCTCTATAAATCCAAACAGAACTAATTCCATCTTTGTCTTTTTCCGAGTGAGTGATTGCCCATCAGTCCGGTCCAAGGCTGATGGAAGACTGATTACTATTCTCTCCATGATGCTTCCCTGGATCAGCTGCCCACCAACGACCAGCTACTATGACCTGCTCCAGATGCCCTACTCTACTGACAACATTCAAGTTTATATGAACTTTACTGGCTGATACCTTTATCATCATTCTTGTTTCACTACTGCCACTATATCAGTACCTGAACACTACAACAGCATCACAGGATTGTGTGATTTATCATGAACTTAGAATTAGTAGACCAGAGGAGGATGGGTCCCTCATGTGAGTCCGGTTCCTCCCAAGGTTTCTTCCTCCAGCACTGAGGGAGTTTTTCCTTGCCACTGTCACCGTTGACTTGCTCACCAGGGAGTAGGGATTAATGATTTGGTGTTTGTTATTACTAACCCTGTAAAGCTGCTTTGTGACATCAGTTGTACAAAGTGCTTTATAAATAAATTTGACTTGACTACTTTATTACTTTAACATCTGAGACATTCACTGCACTGTACCACCTCTTCTCAATCATCACACACCCTGCAGGTATTTATAGCCTGATCATCTCAGTGCAGCGCCATCTGCAGGAGCCTAAAGTTACTACCACCTTAAACACTCAAGGAGGCTATTTTTAAAAAATAGTCAGATGTTACCATTTTTTAAGTATTTTTATTTTTTTAATAAAATGGACAGGGCTGCTGAAACACAGCATGAGTAATTCTCTTTGGTCTCGAGTCTCATTTATGACCAGTTTAGGATCTTGTTAGCGAGGCCCTGGAGATGCGTATGAAACTCGGGGGGTTGTATTTGTATGTATTGACATGCATGTGGAGAAGTGCTGTAACCTCAGGATGCAAGGAAATCCCAATTCTATAGCAGGCACCACACAAATGCATCCTATGATTCCTTTATATAGAATGCCTTGAGGTGCAGGGTCTCAACGGTGCAAGTGCTTTATAATTTATAGCGTTATTCTACTGAGTCTCAGAGACGACTTCCCTCCAGCTTGGCTTTGTGTGTTTTTGGATATGTTTGTGTGATGCAGAGTCTGCGATGTTATTTGTACAGAGTGAGCAGTGTGTGTGTGTGTGTGTGTGAGTCACGAGGCTGCTCGCCCTGCCTATCGGCCTGGAGTTTCAGTAATAAAGTCTATTCCCTGTCCCCTCACCTCCCTCTGCCAGTCTCTCTCCTCTCCTTTCTCCTTCAGTCCTTTACTGATTTTCTGCTAGTGCTCAGCTCTGAGTCAACAGCACCTGAACTCTCACCTCACACCTCCATCACACTGTGCGCTCTAATAAAGCACAGATGCTGCTGTCCAGTTTGGAGAACTTCCATCATGAATTGTGTATTAGGAGCTTAGGAGGACAGGAGCCGGGTAAACTGGCACAGAGAGGAAGTACTGATACCGGAGAGTTATCGGGGATTTTCTTTTGTATCAAAGGCCACATTCCTGAAAGTGTAACAGCATCTTAACTCTTTAACATCCTGCTCAACCATTTGGTAGACCATTTAAGTCATTATATCTTATTGAAGAAGGTGTTGAACATAATACAATGTGATTGTGTTAACACTGTCCACATTACACTTAACATCCATTCATCCATCATCATCTGCTTGTACGTAAGGAAAGATACCCAGACCTCCCTCTTCCAGCTCATGCGGGATGATGCCAAGGTGTTTCCAGGCCAGCTGAGAGATACTGTCTCTCCAGCATGTCCTGGGTCCAGCCCGGAACACCTCACCTGTAAGGCATCCAGGAGGCATCCTAAACCGATGCCCAAACCACCTCAGCTGGCTCATCTTGAAAGTGGCTCTACTCTGAATCAGCACAGATGCAGATGCCATGCCCATCCACCTGTCAATCTCCTTCTCCGTCTTAACATATGCACACATGTAGTTTATTTGGTTACTTTGTTCTCTTTACGTAGTGTTTAGACGTTTATCACGTTTCAAGCCGAATGTTTACAGATTTACAATTCTCAAATCCTATGCTGACATATATGATATCCCACAAGGCTGTGTTCATGTTTTTTATGACATGTGCTCCACACATATGAGTCACTGAGATTTTTTTCCTGTTTCAGAGAACTGTTATGTTTAATTGGGGCAGCCTTTTAATTGAGCCACGACTAATGCTAGTAATGACTGTGCTATTATCCTAATAAGCATTCGAGGAGAGCCATGAAATCCGGTCAGCTAATTGACTTGTCTGAAATGTCCTCGCAAATTACAACTGTTTTAAAGGTTGTTTGGAGTGTTATGAAGCCTCGGTCTTGGACCCGATGTGACACGACTTGGCACTTTTGGAATGATGTACAATGGATGTGGCTCCAAGGCAATGTGAGTCACCACCCTCTGCAGGAAAACACTTAACTCCTTTAGCCAGTCAGGAGACCAAGTCAGCAAAAGAGTGGACAGTGAAAAGCTCAGAAAATGAGTCACCCTGTTTGTTTTTGGATGTAGGAACCTGCAGATGGCGCTGCATGAGGATGATCAGGCTACAAATACCTGTGATGGGATTCATAGACTGAGAAGAGGAGAATGTCCTGTAGACTGGCATTGTTAGCACTGCTGGTAGACCTGTATGACCGTACACTTCATACACCTGCACATTCAGCTACTTCCTTCACACTCTGACCTTTAACCCCCAAATACAGTCACTCCTTTATCATTAACATCTGAGACATTCACTGCACTGTACCACCTCTTCTCATCACACACCCTGCAGGTATTTATAGCCTCATCATCCTCATACAGCGCCATCTGCAGGAGCCTGAAGTTACTACCACCTAATTGTCTGATTTTTGCCATTAGAATTGCAAAATGATCTATTACAGATCAACCCAATAAATGATGAAGTACAGAGGAGAGCCAAACCAACAGGAGTGAATAACAAGTGGACGGTCACCTCTCCACCCCACACTCTGGCCTATAGCCAAGCACGCTACAGTAATTAGCAGTACAGAAGGATGCTGAATTATTTACCGGGGCCTTGGCAGGAATGTTGATTTAGGATGAAAGTCAGTGCGTCTTGGTGGTCCTGATGGGGGGCAGAGCAGCAGTCTCTCCCCTCTGTCAGCAGGACTGGAGCAGTTTGTTCATTTAAGCCCCTCCATACCTCTTCCAGTCTGCTCAATTAGAGGAGAGCAGCACCTGCGCAGGTGTTGAACTCCAAAGAGACATGGACCCCATTACTGCTGCTCACCATTAACAAACTGCTCTGATGGGAGCCATGATGGATAATTACATCCTCCGCCATACCAACACTGAGACATATCAGGAACAGGCAGATGTAGGTGGGCAATGAGTATTATCTGTAAATAAGAGCTCCATATTTGTCCAGTATACATGAGTAACTCACACGAGGACAAAAGAATTGCACTTACCAAAATAATCCAGATATTCACATTTAAAATGGGGGAAAATGCTGTTTTTCATGTCATTTCTTGAATATTTATGCCTGAGGAAAATGTGCCATCATTCTTTCCGCTCTCAGCATCTTAGACTCAACAAATTAGTCTGACTTCTGAGAAATAACACAGAAAATCTGCTGCTGTTTACTTCCTTTCAGCTCTCTGAGGATGCTGAATGATTCCAATATGCAAGAGGTAATGAAAAACAACACCAGCTATTGTGTTCTCTTTGTTTTATTAGGCACTATCCATCCATCCATCCATCCATCATCTCAACTGTTTCTAAATATACTGTTATTTATTTAGTTTGATTTTATTTTAATGTTTATTTTAGTTCATTTATTAATATATCAGTGATCAGGTTTGTTATGTATTATTAATTTATCATTTTAAGGATCACATTTTAGGACCCCATGTTATAAAATTGGACATTTCTTGGAAAACTCATGAAAGAAGGCTCTGAAAATTAATACATTGAAAAGAATTTAGTTTTTGTTTGCGGTCAAATGACGGAGGCCTGGCACTTCTAGGTATTAACATGACAAGTGCTGCACCTTGTTGACCTACGGTCCCCTCCAAAAGTATTGGAACAGTGAGGCCAATTGCTTTATTTTTGCTGTAGACGTCTAATGGATGATTGGATGGGGCAAATGCATGCCTGTGTAAAGAATCTTTTTTTTGCTCGCTCCATATGCTCGGTCCTGGTGGGAATGGGGGGGGGGGTGTGCAGTGGAGACTTAAGTGTGGCTCGCATCTACATTTGGGGCCCCAAGCACAGTGTGTGATCTGCATGGCACAATTAAAACCAAAGTGCTTTACAAGAAAACACTTGGGAGTCCATTCCAGAGCTTTGGTGTAGCAACAGCAAAGGCATGATCCCCTTTTAACTTAAGACAAGTCCTTGGGACCGACAGAGGTGACAGTGGCGATGACCATAAAGATCTTAAAGGTGCATTCACATTCAGCATGTCCCCAATATACACAGGTGCAGAACCATCCAAGGCTTTAAAAGACTTTGTTTGTGAAGTTCCTGAGAAACTGGACTCTAAGGAGCTGTTGCACAAGAAGTACTGATACCGGGACAAATGAAAGTGACCAATGTTCTTGCCGACAGTAGTACTTGATCTTCACACCTCGTCAGCACATTTGCCCAGAGTGGTGGGAGCAGTTGGGTGTGAGGTACCCTTGTTCAAGGATGAGGTACCCTGTTGGTTCAAGGGATCAACCTGACAACCATCCAGACTCAAAGCTTCTGATTCACAAGCCCACAGCTGCTTTTTAAGGCTTTGGTGTGTTGGCCCATGCTATTGGTTCTTCAGCGGGCAGCTGTGGCCTGGTAGTTTGGGATACATGTGACCGGAAGGTTGCTGGTTCTATCCCTTGTGCCCTTGAGCAAGGCAGCTCTTACAATGTGTTCCAAGGCTCTGAGGTTGCCTGGGGTGTCCAGCAAAGCAAAGTTGTTGAAACTTTCTGGCTCTGGCTTAAAGACGGTAGCATCAGCAGGTCATAAACTGAATTATGACACATTTACGCAACAGGTCAGGTCAGGTTTTCCTAATATTTTTCTTCTACTGTAGTCTTCCTTGGCACATATTTTTTCGAGCACATCTTTTCTGAAGTATCTGGCCAGCGTTCTCTTTATTCCATTAAATAAAACACACATCTAGACTCTAGACTGTTTACATCTTCCTGACAGGAGCAGAAGGTTACTGGCCAATCACACACTCATCTGTAGGAACATACAGTTCTCTTGGTCTGAGTAGAGTGACAGTCTCCTTAAATAAGAAGAGCTCTGTAATGAGATTTCGCTGATGGGTCTTAGAAGTCAGACTGACCTTGCTGAATATTTTACCCTCATTTAGACCAAAAAACCGCGGCCACCAGATCAAAATGGACGAGCTTTAATTAAATGTGTGATAGCTAGATTGGAATACTTATCTTGGTATTTTTCATTCTTCCCTTTTGAGTCCATGATTCCATTATCTTTGAAACTCCGGCTGTCAGCACATCAAAATCTCACCTCCTGGAATGGGGCTCTAATATGATTCAGTGGGAGAGGAGCTTCAGGCTCTACAGCTCTTCTCTGGTGGACAAAAGCACACAAGAGGGTATAATGTGTGTTTATTTATGCAAAATCTAAAGATGTTGAGCAAGAAAAGCCTTACTGTTAACGCAATGGTCAGAAATAGACATACACAGCCCAAGGCGGACTTTTTCCTCGCTTTACAGAACGCACTGAGGTCCTCAAAATAGGCTCACGACAGGACTTTAACAGTCCTACAGATGTAGAAAACGTGAGACACACCACACATAATGACATTTTTCACTGACTTTCCTCTCCTTGATCGTTGTTAGTCACAAAGGCACCCCCACTACACCATCTGAACACCACACATTTTCAGATTATGCATAGCTCTGAGCCTCAAAACCTCGGAGGAGTTTCTCATGAAAGATGTATACAAACATGGCGGATGACAATGTAACCAATTCAGAGTTTTGTGCTCATGAAAAAGAAAAGGATGTTAAAGCAGAACAGCTCACATTATAAACACTCCACACGTCCACCTCACTCACCATTTAACCACTTTTACCTTCTCCTGTACACACTCACACCTTCAGCTCAGCTCAGCTCTCATTGGCTGATGCTCTTTCAGGCATGATGTCACCAGAGAATCAGCTCCGCCCCCCCACTACAGGACACTGAGTCTAAATACAGAACATGTTTATATTTATGATTCTCAATGGGGAGCAGCCCTGACTGCACTGGGAGGTAAGATTTAGACACCCTCCCCCCCACCACACACACACACACCCCCACACACACACTACAGTATCATCTGGGAAGATAATTGATTACGATCACTCTATCAGGAGACCTTTAATGATTGTCAGCAAATCAGCCCCAAAATTGGCCTGATTGTGACAATTTAGAGTACGATTCACCTGACCTCCATGTTTGTGGATGGAAACTGGAGACACCGGAGGAATCTCTAGAGATGTGGACTCAAACACAAGACCTCAGTGCTGAGAGGTGAACATGATAATCAGCCAGCTAACATGCGGAGCTCTCTGTAATATGACTATGACATTAATAACACACTGTTAAAGAAGAGGGTTATTCAAGGGTTCTTTGGTAAAGGCACCATTTCTATACAGAATGAACCTTCTGAATGCCTAAAGGGTTCTTTATATGTGCATTATTAGAATTATGTCACAGTGTTGCTGACTTTGGTGGTTTGGGATTTGGTTAGTTTTAGGTTATATGTTGTCCAGTGTGTAATGATTCGTTTTAGTGCGGACTCAATACAGCAGCATCAATAATAATAATAATAATAATAATAATATGAATAATAATATGAATATTAATAGTAATATTATTATTAATAAATAATAATAATAATAATAATAGTATTATTATTATTATTATTATTATTATTATTATTAATTAATTAATTAATAATAATAATACAGTTTTAACAAGCCTCATCACTACTGCATGAAGAAATAACACTTTGATGCATTTTTAAATTGTTTAAATGAGTTGAATTAGTAAACAGTTATTTATCAGTATAATATGGTGACCAGTCATTTAGTGAAGTGAGCTCTGCAATACAGTTTTAATTAGTTTACATAAAAAATGTCCTAATTTAGAAATGAGAATGGCCCCCGAGTGGCTCAGCAGGCTAAGACGTTGACACCAGTGATGTCAGTTACTTACTTAGTAACATGTTACACTAATCTGACCATTTTTTCAGTAACGAGAATAACACATTATTATTTCCAATCTAGTAATCAGATTAAAGTTACTTACCCAGTTCACTGTGCATTACTATTTTTATCATTTTCCTTAGTAAAAGTATTTATTGTGGCGTAGCAAAAGAAGGAAAGAAGTCTCTTTATTGTTGTCCAATTCACCCCAATTCACACTCTGACCTACTGAAGTCCCGAACGTTATTATACGTGTCATTAATGGTAAGTCTGCAAACAGGGGTCAGTAAATGATGTAAGACAACATAAGAAGATAACTACAACAATGACACTAAACTAACACAAAACAATCACATAACAGAATTATCCTTAACAATCTACAACAGTCCCTAATTTTGCACAACCAGAGGAGGATTCTGGGAAGTGATGTCACTGACGCTGCGTGGCCTTGGTTAAGCCGATGCTACAATATTTTTACTTTCTTCTTGCGATTTTAATTCTTTTTGCAGGATATTAATGCAAATGTAAACAATGGAGGGAAGAGTTATCAAACGAAAACGCTAGCTATGGTCTTCCACAGCCTTTGGCTCCGTGCAAACTTCTCCTACTCACTTGCTAAAACAAAACAGCATTTTTCTTAAAGAGACAGTAACCCTTTATACTGACACTGCAGTACTGCACTATGAACTAACACATAAGAAACATTAATTTACCTAGTTTAAACCAAAATATTACAAAAACTGTCTCATGCAATCCAAATGTCTTAAGCCAATAGTCAAAAAATTAAATTACTGGTAAATACACAAAGATAAAAGGTTTAATAAAAGGGTTAGTAATTGGCCCATACACAACAGAAGCTGAAAAGAAGTCATTTTTTATGTAGAGGTGGCGGGGGGTGTTGTCTGCAGCTGCTAAATGTAACTAATAAAGTAACTTGTAATCTAACTTAGTTACTTTTAAAATCAAGTAATTAATAAAGTAACTAAGTTACTTTTTAAAGGAGTAATCAGTAATCAGATTACATTTTCAATGTAATTATGCCATCACTGGCTGACAGTATGATCAGAGGATCGCAAGTTTGAATCCCGGTTTGCCACCAACAGCCGGGGCCTAAGAGAGCAAAATTGGCAGTGCTCTCTCTGGGCAGGTAGATGGCGCTCTCACTCTCTTTATCACTCACACATTGCAATGTCTGCTTGCTCAGGCGTCTACTGATTGGTCCATTCAGAGCTGGGAACCCTGCGCTTTCCTCTTAGACCTTAATCTTAATCTTAATCTTGGCTCCCCAGTGACAGTGTATTAATGGTAGTTTGAAAAGAGACGGTGGCCACATCACATGCAGCGGAGGAGGCTTGTGCTTGTCTTCAGCCTCCTAGAGTCAAGGACAGAGCAAAGTGATGGGGAGAGGCCTAACGGATGGGATGAGCTAATTGGCTACTAGAACATTAGGAAGGGAGAAAATTGGCAAAAAAAGAGCAAAATACACTTGGACAAAACAAAACATTTTTATAGCAAAATAAAAGTTCTATGTAGAACCCTTTTCGTAGGGTTTTGTATAGTACACTTCTTTTTGGTGCTATATAGAACATTTTCAGAAAGGTTCTATGTATCATAATATCTACAGCACATCCTCATCATTCTCATCATCTTTGGGTTCTTTGAGTGTTCATTGTTCTATATAGAACCATTTCCTTTACTAAAGAACCCTTGAAGAAACATCTTTTTTAAGAATGTACCAAAATGGGTTCCACTACTGTTTTGAGGCTCTTTTTGGTACTTTATGCTAAGAGTGTACTATAGGATGTGAAGACGGCTGCAGCGAGATGATCTGAAATGGTAAAGGTTCTGTTTTTGGGATCCGTTAGATGGTTTTAGATGGTTTTAGATGGTGGTAGATGGTTTTAGAGTCAGGCCGCGCATATCATTCCTGACTATTTAGGGGTTAATTACAGTCTAAAGTGATTCATTATAGACTCACTGTAACTCTGACACTAGTACACAAAGGTCCTGAGCTGAATGTAAACACACTACAGTTAAATATAACTCAGGTAAATATTTAATGTGAGGTCAGGCCAAGAGCAATGCTTCACTGACATGACTGTGATTACAGTGGGAGGGACTTCTGCAGCCCAGCCTGGAGCACTGAAAACATCATAAGGATGTGCAAACTAACATATGGAGGAACCTACATGAACGATTTCTTCGTCTTCATTTGAGTAAGAGTTGATGTGTTACATAATCACAGCATGTTTACAGACAAATGAATGAATCACTCTGACATCCTCGACAAGTCGCTAACTACGCTAACAGCTGATATACTTGTGATGATGCAGTTATACAGGTGTTAAGGAGTTGCTCCCATCCCTCCTCACATTAGGTTTCCCCTTAAGGTCAAGCTTGAAGGAGCTATTGGATAAATGTAGTTTTAGTCACATGTTTTCGGATGTAGATGTTGACTCCACCTGCTGAAAACAAGGGGTAAAATCTGGTTCTGGTTGAACTCAGGTTTTTCTGGGTTATTTCACCTATTTTACCTTCTTCAGGTACTTACATACCTGTCTAGACTCACCCTAAAATAAACGAATATCACGGTGGGTGATCTACATATATAATTAAGCACACTGATTCCTTAGTGGACACACACCAATTTATCTTCAACTGCAAGCTGCTATATGGCATCAAAACAGGCTCAGCTTAAGCGTAAACATAAAACAGGTATTGTAAACATAAGTTTTAAGTATCATAAACGTAAATGTAAATGTGTAAATGAAATTGTAAAATCGTAAATTGAAAACATAATCATAAACCAAAAATACTGGTTATAAATGTAATACATTTTCGCTTCTCAATTTTGTTTTTTACTTCACAAGTTACATTTACCATTCACAAAGTACGTTTACGATACATTTATTTCTGTCCCTTTTTTGACGGGGGGTGGGGCTCAACGCTCATTGGCTAGAGGGACAGGATATTATGACATCACTTCAGCCGAAAACAAACCCCCCAAAGTTTTACAAATTGCATTAAATCAGAGTCGTTTTTGGTGAAGGATGAGAACTTGTACATTTTATTGTTTTATTAAATTTATGTTTAATTGTTTGTTTAAAAGAAATCATTTCCATTTTTTGCATTTTGCTTAAGCTGAGCCTGTTTTGATGCCATACTGTTAGCCACACCCCTGCAATTCACACCTCAGCTGACCTGAAACCACACCTCAAGCTGCTAACAAACACTTTCTGGCCTACCAAAACAAGACTGAAGTTCTAACAGGATCTAGTTAAGAGTATATCAAAAACCAGCATACCTTACATCAGAGAAACAATCAAGTACAGGAATTAAGCACACTGATTCCTTAGTGGAAACACACCAATCATCAAGAAGTCCTTTCCTATCAACATCAAAGCTAATGCTAACTAGATTGACTATCCAATCAACAGGCAGTATACGGTGCAGTATATGAATACGATGCAGTTGCCAGACACCTGCTAGAGGGCCCTGGTGACACCAACTCAAAATCTGATTGGGTGAAGCAACAGTTTCATCGACATTTATTTTGTGTTAAGAGAGCCTGCAGAATGAATTGTGAAGGCCTCGGGCAGACATCTTTGCCTTTGACCCTTGCAAAACAGCCAGCTTTAAGAGCCGATGCTTCATAGTGAATCAGAAGAGCCGGCTCCCAATTTCTCATTATCTCTGCTAACAAACCTGAGGAAATGAGCAGAACTGATGGGCAAACCATGCAGCTAATCACATGGGGGGACATGGGATTATACCATTATGTTAGTGCAGAGGAGGAGATGGATGTTCCACTGTGTGTGGGCGTAGTTCAGGTACACCTAGCAAGACGGTAAGAGAATATGAGTGATACGCGTAAAAGAAGCAACATTTGGCTGCAATTTATAGACACTGGAAATATCAGACTGAAAATTACAGTGAGAGCAGGTTCCACCACAAACCTGCACCATCATATAAGAACAGTCCATCCCTTGGTGCAGTTGGATGAGAGAGGGCAAGCTAGGTCTACATCTACTGACCCTGGTGAGTCTGGTTCTGAACCAACAACGGCTGTCCTCTGAACCAACTTTCTTACTGCCCTCCCCAAAAGTAAGAATGTTTTTTTAATAATAATAATAATAATACATTTTATTTGTAATGCACTTTACATTTGAAACAAACCTCAAAGTGCCACATGGTAAAATACATAATAAAAGTACATGATAAAAAATATGGTGGAATATATGGTCGAAAACAATAAAAACAATAAAAATAGTTTTAAACGTCCACCTCTTGCTACTGTAGAAAAGGACCACATAAAAGTCCATACGGTTCTACATTTAAAAGCTTAGGATTTAAAAAGCTAATTAAGAGCTATAAAATTTCCTAAAAAGAAAGGTTTTAAGTCCTTTTTTAAAACTTCAAACTGTCCTTAAATGGTTGGGGAGGGCATTCCACAGCCGAGGGACAGCAGAACAAAACGCCCGATCACCCATAGTACTGAGCTTTTTCCTCGGTTTTTAACAGTTTATCATAAAAATACTGAAGGCAAAAGCACACAAACCACTTATTTTTGCTTATATAGATTTAAATAAGAGGCTACAAATGATAACAAGCAAAGAGCCGTTTGGGAGCAGAAAGAGCCAGCTCTTCTTTGGGAGCTGAGCATAAAGAGCCGGCTGAACTTCCCATCACTACTGGCAACAAATGATGGCTGAAATGTGATTGATTAAATGCTTTAATATGGAAAAACATGTCTGGAAACAGCACAACCATCAGAAAAGCTATAAAAGGAAGCGGACAGACCATTTGGAATTATTTAATAAGTATTCATGGACAAAATATAATTAACATCAATTTGTGATTCAGATATTTCTTAGGTCAGCAGAGAAGGCCCTGCAGGCCCTGATGACCCACCACTGGTATTGGGTTAATATTACATAATTAATCATACAGATACCTTGCTGGTGGCAAGATGTCCAATAATTAAGTGTCAATTATACATTTGCTCATTTCTGCTGTATTGAATAATCTCCATTAAACTCCATCATTAGCTACAGACCATCACTCTGATGTTTCTGCACGATGCCTATATGTAACAGGTTCCTGGTTCAATCCTGTTTCCATATGTGTCATTTTATCTTCGTCATTGCTTTCCTGCCATGTTGTGTTTTGGCAGAATTTGTCATATTTTTAGCTTTAAAACACTAACACACACAACACACTGAGTTCTCTGGCAGAGCATTATAGCTTCTGTAGCATTTTCCCTTATAAAGGGCATATAGGATGTCTGCCCACTAGCACAGGAGCTTATATAACCTAGTGTAGAACATGTAGCAGGTGTTTTCTCACCTCAGTGACATGATCGTTAGGTATGTCCTACCTACAGCTCTCAGATCAGCTCAGAGGAACATGATGATTGTTCTGTCCATTCAGCACAAAACGGGACAGCCAGACTTTTCTCACTACAGCCCTGATCTGTGGAGTTCCCTTCCTGATGACCTGAGAGCTCTAAATGATCTTAGTATATCGAAAATAGAGATTAAGAGTTATTCAAACTGGCATTTTAATAATATTTGATATATTATACATATGTGTGCACTGTATATGTATGTGTGTATATGTGTGTGCGTGTGTATATATCTACACACATATACATACATACATATACTGTATATATATATTTTTTATTTTATTTTTAATGTTTTTATTATTGTTGTTTGTATTCTGTGTTGTACTGTAAAACTGTTCCAGTCATAATACCAGATTTATCAATTTTACTTGCTATTTTATTTATATTGTTTAATTTGCATGTATTTACTGATTTTACTACTTTGTTATTTTATTTGCATTGTTTTATATTAATGTAAATAATGACTTCTATTGTATCGCTGTTGATGTGAAGCACTTTGCAAAAGTTTTTGCTGAAAATGTGCTTTATACATAAAGTTTATAATAATAATAATAATAATAATAATAATAATAATAATAATAATATTATAAACTTTATGTATAATAAATAATAATAATAATTAATTATTAATATAAATAATAATAATAATTAATAATAATAAATATTATTATTATTATTATTATTATTATTATTATTATTATTATTATTATTATTATTAGAAGAAGAAGAAGAAGAAGAAGAGACAAAATAAAAATCTTTATAGTAATTTAATTGTAATTATTCAGTATACATATGTTTGTCTGCTATATGATACATTTAACTGAAATTGCTGATCCTCTAATTTTTTGAAGTATATAAGGGGTATTTGTATTGATACATGAACCTTAACTGACAGTGTTTCTAATTGTGATGTTTTGTTGATTGTGGTCAGTGAAAAATATTGTATCACTGCAGGACAGCAGAGCTCTGTGATGACATCACTATTTAATGGTGATTAAAGACTAATAGTTAATGAAAACTGTCATCACATGTAAATGTGTAAAGACAGAAAGTACAGTATGTATCATTAGATTAGCAGCTGAGTCACTAACATCTACAATAAAATGAGCAAAAACAATATTAAGACTAAATATTAGCATTTCTACACACATGTATTACATCAATAACGTCAGACGCTCCAAAGACCACTGACACACTCTGCTGGGGGCCAGAAATTAAGACAACAGATTGGAGGATGCTGATTGGCTACATTTATGTTGTATGTTGTGTCAGAAGGTCAGTGATTGGCTGCTGCTTCTCTGACTGGCTGATATTTCTGTCACCTCAGAAGAGAGAGAGAATGAACCAGGAAGCTAATTTCTCCAAAAAATATTTGATATATTACATGTTATTGTGCCTGTTTAGTACACACAGACATAAAATACGTAGGTATTGGTTATTTTACAAATGTTTCTTTAAAACTCTAGTGCCCTCTATTGGCCAGCCACCACTGATTGTGGTTGATTTTTTTATATTATGTTCTTGCCAGGCTGCCACTGTAAATAAGAATTTGTTCTAAATGGCTTGACTGGTTAAATAAAGGTTAAAAAAAGAATTAAATTAAATGTGTCACTTGCACACACGTCTCCCACTGAGACATAGTGCTGAAGGGTATAAATACATTGGACTTTTGTGAGTTTCTGCAAGTTTCGCACTGTGAACATTAAACTGAACACATCTGGAAGGAGTGATGGTACCAACAGTCGCGAACAGTTTTGGTAAACATTCATTCTTGAGATGTGAGCTTAACAATGCATCGTACCATGTTAGTTTAACGCTACCCTCTGTTGTATAGGAAAATCACCCCTGGCTGCATCATTGGTAAATAATAAACCATTTGAGCTCACATGAAACTTCCCAGTGTAAATCTCCATAGCTTAGACAGGCCCTTAAGTATAGTCGACTGCTGAGACCCAATGACTGGAGGGAAAGAGCAACATCGTCATTAAATATCCATACGAGACAGCGATAACACAGCAGGCCATGCAGAACCATTCCCCTCCAATGTCACAGAGGTTAAGGAAACGAGCTCAGAATCTGCTAATCTATTGGGAGTAATCAGCTTTTTTTTTCTTGCAAAGAGAAGGAAGAAAAAATCCTCTGGAACAATCCAAGGGAGACGGTTTTAATTTCATTGTGCCCCACAGCTATGACCCAAAATTAATTGTCCTTTTACAGTGCAGAGAAGTTCCTCTTGAGACAGTCAGGGGAACTGAGGACAAATGAGATAATTATGAGCACTAAGATCAGGCATTCCCACACTGTACAATCCTCAGTGGCGATGGATTAGGCGGGACTAATGGTGCACGAGTGTGCTCGTTGGCTCGTGAGGACGGGATATAAAAAAGAACTGTGTTGATTTTAGCCGCTAGAGCAGAGATTTTTCCCATCACAGACGGTGTATTATCTCCAGTAGGAAGAGAATAAAATCAGGAAGTTAAACCATCCATCCATCCAATAACTTATCTGCTTTATCCTGATCAGGGTTGCCCCCTCACCGGGCACAGGGTAGGGCATTACAGACTATCCTAGCCAAGCCCAGGACAGGGCACCAATCCATCACTGGACACACACATACACACACTGGTTTGGAAGGAAATTGGCCAACGATGCCACGTGGCAGAGTTTACTGCATGTATAAATAAGGGAGCACACTAGTCATTTGTAGCAGAGTGTCAAACCATCAGATAATAATAAATATTGCCCAAACCAGAGTGGGCAAAGAACGTGGGCTGATAATAACTGGGTGAAGCATGGTGGTGGTAGTATCTCAGAAACCACTAACTTTGTGGGATGTTCTAGAGCAGGGGTTGGCAACATTTAACACTCAAAGAGCCATTTGCACCAAGTTTCCACATAAAAGAAAGCACTGGGACATCTAAAATGAAGATAACACTGTGTATACTGTTTTTTTACCTCTACGCTTTTTATGAACAACTGTAGTGCGTTGATTATGAAATCCATGAAGTGTTACAAAGAGAGAAAAAAATTCATTTATGTAGTGGTGGACAGTAACGGAGTACATTTACATGAGTACTGTTCTTAAATACATTTACTTTACTTGAGTATTTATGACTTTCAGTCCACTACATTTCAAAGACAAATATTACTACATTTCTAGGAAGCTTGACGTTACTTGTTCCTTTTGGATCAGAATTAGAATTGAGCCGGAGACTCGTTTCAGATGAGTATCCAGCACGGATAAAGCATTGTTGACAAGTAACGAGCAAGATACGAGTATAACTCGTCAATATCCATGCTCGTGCTGAAGGAAAATCCTCATTGGGTAACTGACTGTCTTCACGATCTGTGATTGGCCAGTCACACATAGCGCCCACCCCTCCCTACACAGACACTGCAGCCACTCTCGCACACACACACACAGACAGTGACACACACACAGTGACTGATCTCTCTGTGCTTGGCTTCACTAGCTCACTGATCTGTTCAGTACTCCTCAGGTTTTCTTTCAGTTTGTATGATGTTTAAAGTTACTTGGATTCGTAACGTACGTGGTGCATTTGACAAGACAGAGCTGAAAACGGCTTGTGTCATGTCGGTCAATGTCTTCACTCTGGTCAGGTTTTTTTTTTTTTACTGTCTGCTTTCTCTTAGTTTGAATGGTTATATAATAAATAGTTTAAATAAATATATGTAAATAGTTTTCAAATAAACAATACATATAGCAACTTCTGATCAATCCATATCAATTTCAGACTTAAAATAATGTACAGATTTAAGCACCACCCACTTCCTGTTAAACCATGCCCAATTCCGGTTTAGGCCCCACCCACTCCGAGTACAGATAAGGATACAGATAATTTAGATGGTTGAGCAGATACAGATACAGATAGAGGTGTACTCGCTCATCCCTACTGAAGTTTACAGGTGGTGTAGACTATTTGTTGCAGAGTGGTTCTACATGTCAATACATCATCAGGTGGTTTCAGGAAGTTACAAGGTTCTGTAAAAGCACTCAAAACAATACAACAATTTACTGATATTAGAAAATATCATTTGCACTTTTGAATACTTAAGTATTTTTAAATGCATGTACCTTTGAATACTTGTATTTGAGTAAATTTTAACCATGAGTATCAATACTTTTACTGAAGTACTAGAGTTGAGTACTTTGTCCACCACTGTTTTTATGTATTGAACACATTTTGAATATTTTGATATAGTGCTTGAACATAAATTCAATTATTATTATTAATTATTAATAAATATTAATACATTACTTACATATTATGATTTATATTTTATTAATAAATACTAGTTACTATTAATGATATACTAATAATAACTATTAAGTGTAAATGTGAATAATAACATGAATATTAATAATAAAATATTAATACATGATTAAATATTAATATTAAATATTAATAAACTGTTAAAAGCATGTAGGATAAAAGTATCACTGAATTCTGTGTTTTTAGTCAACTTCATTTTGACTGTAGGGTCAAAAGACGTCATTTACACAGAATTATACCTCATTTTTGAGTAAAAATAAGCAGAAAATCTGAATTATTTTGATAACAGATAAACTTAGAGACATGTAAATAGATGTCTTATCACAGACTGGTATATACATGCATACAGACACAGACTCAAATGTTAATGTTAACGTTTTAATATGAAACCTCTGATATTAAAATACGTCTAGCTGATGTGACACAGACAGGACTAACACTCAACCTGTTAACAACTTACAGGTGAAAACGGACTGCTGGGCAAATAGCAAAATGCCGGTTTACAAGTCCAGACGCTGTTTGATGTTGTGATAGTGGCGATGGCCAATCACACGTTAGCAAGAAACAGCAGAGCTAATCGATGAGCTTGTGGGTGGTCTAAAGTGAAACAGGATTCAGATTAAGCAGCTTGGATTTCCGCTGGGTCCTAGTGCTTGACCTGTCTCCATTTTATATAGCGTAACATTGTTTTTGTAAAAACTGCAGGGGACCTTGCCTTTTGAAAAAGTGCAGGGGACATGTCCCCACTGTCACCCCAACACATTACATCTGTGCATGCAGAGGCACAGGATAAGGATGAAAGAGTTGCATGCTGCTCTGGAGCCACGGGTTGCCAACCCCTGTTCTAGAGCCGCCGTAGTGAAGATGTACTGAGAATGGACTTCTTGTACATTGAGTGTCTCCCAACATCACAACAGTGGTGCCCTATGGGCCATGGATGCCAGAGGGGAACGGTGAGTTGTATGGAGCAATCAACATGTCACAGTTGACCAATTAACCTCTATAATGAACAAAGGAGCAATAGGGTTACCAATTAGATCAATTAACCAAGGTTCAATGTCAATATCACCTCCAGTTTGCATGCGAGTAAGTGGTAAATGTACACTGGAGGATTGCAAAAACATTGCAGGATGATCTACTTGGCAGTCCTAGCAGATCATGTACATGTTGATGTTCTCTAATGGTAATGTTACCAATCAGCAGGAAAATGCCCCACCTCACAGTGCAAACGTGATGCACGAGTAGTTTCAGGAGCATGACTGTGACTTTAGTGTCCTTTGCTGACCTGTTAACTCAACATTGGAGCACATCTAGGAGCACTTGGGTTGCCAGGTTTGCTGTGCTGACCCACAACTACACAATATGAGGGATCACAGTGATCTGGGATGGGCAATCTGGTTGCCTTCCATCATTTAACAGTCCATGCCAGGATATCTTTCTAGTGTTATCTGAGTAGTGTTATCTGGGGAAGCTGATGAGCAGATATTGATGGAGTGGTGGAACATTTACAATAGTTAACAGTTTACCAAGCTAGACCTTTGTAAACTGGAATGCATATTGTTTTCAGAGTTGAACAAGCTGGCTTCATTTGATTTAAACATTAATCTCCAAATTGTCCAAGTCAGCCTTCTTGTCCACAGAGAGGATGTCATGCCATTATATCCCTTTGACATGAACTTTGTTGTAATTAACTCATGTAGTATAATTAGTCGGGGTGGCTTAGTGGTTGGCGTCCCATTACTGAGATCATGGGTTTGAGTCCCTATCTGGGTGGACTTTCCATGTTCTTCCCCAGTGTGAGGGGGTTTCATTCCACAGTCCAGAAATACGGAGGTCAGGTGAACTGCACACTCTAAACTATCCTGGTTTGGGAGTGCCCAGTGATGAATTTACGCCATGTTCTAGCTTAGTGTGTGCCGAGGGGAGGGGCAGGATGGACTCACTGCGGCCCTGAACTGGATTAAGCAGTTAACCCCCTGGAGTCTGTGGGTATTTCAGACACCTTGATATAGTCTGAATACATTTTAGGCTATAATCTGCATTTTTCCCCCAAAGTGTTACACAGGCTTTAGTTCAGCACAAACTCAGCAACAACAGTGTCAGAACAGTAAGAGTGTCATAAATCTATATTCTGATTAAATCTGCTCTAAACTTACACTTTACAAAAACCTGTTTTCAGATGTGCTGATATATTGTTAAACACTCTAAACATTTCTAGCCAAGACTTTTGAGCTCAGAACTGAATAAACAGAGGTGTTGGCTACACACTGCTCATTACAGTTTTTAGACATTGTATGTGCTTTTATTTCTAAAGCTTAACTAATGTGAGGTGACACTCCGTTTTCCTCATTCAGTGGCTCCTAGATTGAATATTTTTGAGATATGTGTCAGGTGAGATGTGAAAGGTTTTTTGTTCATATTCACCTCAGGTGAGATCTCTTTGTTCATGTTCACATTCCACACATTCCACAGCTGCTATTGCACCAATGGAACGTCTGAAATTACCATGTCATTATCATATGAATGACAGATTGTGTTATTTGGCAGGAAAAATGCGCAGCTGTGTGTCGCTCTCACAAACATGTCTCTGCTTATTTAAGCTCCTCTCACAAATGTTTAAACATATACATATTTCAGTTCAAGCTATATATGTTTGAAAAGTAGACCCTTTCTGCAGTATGTTTGTTTTTAGGATAAAATCTGAGGATTTAGGATAAAAGAGCAGATTTAAGAGGGTTAAGAAGCTGGATTGAAGGATGCAAAAAAGTGACAAACAACAAAAATAGAGATATGAGGTATTGCACTGACTGCTTGTGTTCAAACATGTAATTCTGCTCAGGGTCTGAGTGAGTCTCCTACCCCATCAATTGAGCATTGGGTGACAATCCCCCTACCCCATCAAAACAGGACAGGGTGACAATCCACTGCTGGCCACATACAAACCAGGACAGAGTACCCAGTTCACCTGACCTCCATGTTTGTGGACTGTGGGAGGAAACCGGAGACTCTGGAGGGAACCCCTGCATACATGTGGAGAACATGGAACCTCCACCCAGATGGGGACTCAAATCGAAAACCTAAGAGTTCCCAGTGATGGATTGGTGTCCTGTCCTGGCAATTAATGTAGCACACAGTGGAGGGGTAAGGGGACTCACCACAACCCTGACCAGGATTTAGAAGATGGATGGATGGATTTTATTAGTCTCGCAGTGTCTTTACAACCTATAAACTGGTGAGATAAGAGCTAATGGGGTCAGTCTTCATTTCAGTCCTTTTAAGGATCATCGGGGGGCAGCACATTTACTGTATTTCGGTGTCTTTTAAACATGCTTTGGAGTGACACAAGCGTACCTGTATTCAGTTACATTAAAGATTTTTTTCTTGGAAATAGATCTTTTAGATCTATTCTGCAAGAAAAGGAAATGAATGAGATAGTTCAAGTCAATTTGTTTACACCTTATAATGCCTCTGGGGCATGAAATCGTACCTCCTGCTCTTTTAAAGAATTTCTGAAGAATCTGTTTTATTTGGGACAAAGGCCTGGGTCATTATATTCTCATTCAGTAGCACATCTGGCCCAGTGTGCCCCCTCTCTCATCTCTCTGATAATAAAATCTCCCATCAGCCCTGTAATTGATCACCTCCAGACTTCATCCGATTTCAAGAGCAGCAGCCATGGGTAGGCCTGGCTGGGGCTCATGGCTGGGCTGAACATTGCTCTTTCTCAGGCAGCTACCCTGGGTCCTTAATGCACTATTGATTTGTTTAGCTAATATATTTCTTTTCTCTCAGCTGGGGAGGATGCTATATAATAGGAGTCTTGGAAATCCCAGACAGGTCTACATCTGAGGAAGTAAAATCTGCTTTTGCTTCCAAACAGGTGAAAGCTCGACTACATTAAGAGCTTAACTGAGATAAAGGATTGTAATCATTGACATATTATACATCACCAAATAAGAAAAAAGTTGGGGAAAAGTGCTTCTTACATTTGCTTTCACTTTCCATCCAATTTCCTTTGTTAATATACATCCATGTCTGCATTTCAGGCCTGCAACACATTCCTAAAAGGATGGGATTTAAACAATTTAGGGCTGGTAATGAGATTAAAAAACAATTTAGATGTGATTTCAAACAGGTGATGTCATCAGGTGACTGTAATCATGATTTGGTACCAAAGCTGTATCCACAAAAGGCTTACAAACAGATGCCTGAGAAAATTATTAAAATGTTAAAAAAACAACATTCAACAAAGAAAGAAAAGAGACTTGCATTTTTCTCCTCTACAGTCATAACATCATTAAACGATTTAAGGAATCTGGAGGAATTTCAGTGAGTAAAGCAAATATCTTGTGTTCATACTGTTTACAATGAAATAAAAGTCAAAGTAAATGTTCCATACTGCCCCAACTTTTTCTCTTCTCTTTGGTGTTGTATTACAGAACAGCGTGATTGCTAGCAGGATTACATTCAAATTTGGCAAATGCCCCAAAATCATCTCCATCAACCAACTTCAAAACAAAGTAACTTTTGTTTTTCTGAGTACAACTATTAGAGAGATCTGATAATGTTCTATGGAATTAAAATCAGCGTCATCTGAGACATTCACTGCACTGTACCACATCTCCTCATTACACACCCTGCAGGTATTTATAGCCTCATCATCCTCATACAGCGCCACCTGCAGGAGCCTGAAGTTACTACCACCTTAAAACTTTCAAGGAAGGAGTGATTTTCCCTTAATAATCATGTCACTTGGTATGCAACCAACCAACAAGTAGTCTTATAATATTTGACAATATTTTTGGACAATATATATATATATATAATGTGCAATATTCATTACCACACTGTGATATTTATACAGCGTTATGTGCATCATAATGTGCAATGTTTAATATTCCATGTACCACAGTCATGTACATTTAGTGGTAAATATTCTATACATTTTTATTATATTTTTATATTATATATTGTATGTTTACAGTAATTACTAAGAGTCTCTTTTAATGGCTATTTCAATTCCTGAATACTTCACTGTCCCTTTGCTACTGTGACAGTTTGATTTCCCCACTGTGGGACTAATAAAGGATTATCTTATCTTATCTTATCTTATCTTATCTTATATTAAAGCTCATCTGCATTTGCTGCAGCTCCATAACATTACATATGTATCCAATCTAAACACCACAATTGTGACATATCAGCATTCAGGACATCTAGGCACCTTCAGTGATGAGCTTGACTCCCTTCTCAGCTCATTTCCTAAAAATGGCTGCCCTCTGATCCTGTTTGGGAACCTCAGTCTCCACTGTGAGCTTGGTAATCCAACATCTCAGTTCATATAACCGACCTCCTTTGCTGGAGACATCCTTGATGTTTTCTTCACAAGCTCAGTCTCACAGCGGAACCTCTTCATCATCAGATCACGTCTTTGTGTCACTCTCTCTTCCCTTTGTCCTCTACTCTTCTCCAGTTTCTCCTCTTTTTCTCCTCACTCTGAAACAAACAGTAGTGACACTTCTTTTAGATCTTCTGACACTTCATCTAGAAAAAAACAACACATGATGTCAACAAGTCTGGATAAAAGCCAGGACGGCCATGCATTTTTTTAAAGACAATGCAAAACCACATTCTGCACATATTACAAAGACGTGGCTGTGGAAGAAGAGGGTACTGGACTGGCCTTCCCGCAGTGTCCTCAATAGAGATTCTGAAAAGAACAGCAGTCTGGCAGCCCTGTACTGTTGCACACTTTTGGATGTTTGTAGAAAGACAAAGTAACATCTGAAACACTTCACTTGGTATCCATGTTATGTACAAACAGACTAACTGTGCAGCAATGCAGAGCTCCAGTCATATTATTAAGTTCATATATGACACGACTGTGGTGGGTCTCATCAGTGTGGACAGTGAGTCAGCTTAAGGAGAGGAGGTGGAACGATTAATGGACTGGTGCAGAGTCAATAACCCATCTCTGAATGCTGATAGATGGTTGTTGACTTTAGAAGAACACAGAGAGTCCACTCTCCACCGAACACTGATGGCACCAAATTCCAAGTTCTTTACAAAACTGCTGGCAGGATTATATTACTTCATAATCAGACTTCAAAACAAACACAGTAATGTTTGTTTATCTGAGTACAACTATTCTGCCAGGACTGTCCATGAAGCCAGGTAATACCATACACACGACCAGCCAAAAGTTTTAGAACACCCCAAATTGTCCAGGTATTTATAAATGATTGAGTTTAATGTCTGACTGACTCTGAAATGAAAGTATAGAAGTTAAATCATCACTGAATCTGTTTACAGACCAAAATGTGTCTAAACGTTGGACACAAAGCTGCACCTTTGTCAGATATAACAGCTGAACACACTCGTGACATTCTTTCTACAACAGACATCAAATATTCTTCAGACAGTTCTTCACTAATCTGCTGCAGAACATCACATAAATGTTGGCTCTTGTAGGTTTGCTTTGCTTTTCACTTCATTCCAAATCAGCTGGATGGGGTTTAAGTCTGGAGACTGTGCTCCACTCCATGTTTTCAAGCTGACCATCTTGTTGTTGGTTCCTGAGGTAGTTCTGGCAGAGCTTGGACTGATGTTTTGGGTCATTATCTTGCTGTAGGTAACCCCCTGCCACACTGGGCACATACCTGCGGGCACTGCATGGCACTGTGGTAGGCATGGTGGCTCAGGCTGCCTCACTCTGTAGGAATTACTGCAGAACACCTGTTAACTCATTTTCTTTGCTGGCTCTCTTCTCTGTCTTGTCTGCCTGGCTTCACTCATCACTGACCTCCAAAACCATGGATTGGATCGGATTAAGTGGTTTCCAATGCTATTGTCATCGCTTCTCTATGAGAAGTTTGGGCTAGGGGGAGCCTGTCTGTCCTGATGGACTGTTTGTGGCTGGACACGCAATGGTCTTCGTGTGTCTATTGGCACTCTCCGGGCCTATGAGGCGTCCAACTTTTGATTTGACCTGTGGGGAAAACAGACATTGACTGTGATTAACACCAGGCTGGATAATATCCTGATGAGAAGGTGTTCTGCTAAGAGCTGGACATTTGGAGATCCTTGGACTAAGAGTGACCAAGCAAATTCGGGCTTGCTCGCACTAAATGTCATATTTTCCTTATTTGGCTCCCAATCTCAGTGGTCTGACCTTGACTGCCCTGCCAAGAAATTCTCCTGCAGGGGTTGCTAAGCGATGGCCATGGCTGTCACCCTATTGTGTTCCTGATAAGGAGGGCGACTGTTTGGGTGCCCGGAAGCTGTTCAAGGCTATACAGCTGCTGTGGTTATCGTGTGTAACCCAAAACCAACCGCCTCGGACGGCTCACTCACAGGCGGGGGCATACGGCTCCGTGCAGAAGTGCTCAGGTCGCTGCCGGACCTGTCTGTCGCCGCTGGTCTATTCCATTCATTACCCACCTATCCTACCTGCCATATCCCCACCATTGCTATGTCTTGTTGATATGCTTAGGCGTAATAGGTTCTTTTTTTTCTCACCTGGGCCCCCAAACTGTGCCCCACCAGGGCACAGTCTGGGGTTGAGGGGGATTTTATTTCTTTATCACCTGCCCTCCTTCCCCATTGTGTTCACTGGTTTTCTTCTGACTGATGATAATTTCGTTGCACTTGTACTTGTACATGTGCACTGACAATTAATTGTTTCTGATTCTGATTCATTTATAGCACTTTTCCACCAAAATAACTCTGGTTCTTGAACTGGTGCGTTTGGGCTTATTAGAACCTCAGTGCTTTTTAGTGAACCAGCCCGCATTTCCACTAGTTTTAGTTGAACCGAGGATACGTCACGGTGTACGTCATCAACAAAGCGGAATTATAAACAAAGATGGCGGAGCGCAGCGACTACGTGCGACTTGGTACAAATGTTTGTTTCACTTAACAAATGAAATCTAGAGCTAAGCTAACCCTTTTTTAGCTTCTTTAGCTTATCTATCACTCGCTCTCTTGAATGAACAAAACCTGCCCGAGCTAAATCCTCCACCAGCTCGCTGTAGAGTTTCTCCTTTCTAATACTCCCCTCAAGTTTCTCCTGAAACTCCGGAGAACACCAAATACATAAAAACTGAGTTTCTTCAGTGGACCACTGTACGCTACGAGTCACCATCTTCTTGTGTTGAGTGTGCAGGTGCGTTTGGTTCGCACTGAAAACCAAGTATTTTTTGGTTCCCGCTGCGAGCGAACGTTCCTGGTTCAGGGCAGTATTTTTGTTGGTGGAAATGCGCCAAACGGTTCAAAATTAGGTTTGTGAACCAGAACTGTGCCGGTTCCGTGTTGGTGGAAAAAAGTGCTATTAGTGTCTGTGAAAAAACCCTTTGTGTGTAATTCTGTAATGTACATTAATTCAGTTTTGGGTAAATTTGACAGTTTATTTAAACATCTCTCAGTTCAACATTCACCTTCATGTCATGTGAAGCTTTTCATTGGACCTGAATGACTTGAATTGCAGTAAATGACTGAAACAAATGGGGTGTTCTAAAACATTTATCTTCAGCCTTGATCTTTGACTCCACAGCCTCATTTCTTCTTTCCAGTAAACATTTCTTGTTGTAAAAAACTAGACTTTGGCTGCAAAAGTGATCAGTGTCTGTTTGTGGTGTCACTTTTTACTTTAACAGTGCTGCCAATGTCCTCTAATGCAAATTACAGGAACAGATAACCTCTATTTCAAAAGAACTACACCAGCTTCCTATTCACTATCGTATTCTGTATAAAACAGTCATTTTGGTTTATAAGTCTATGCATGGTCACCTTTTGACCTTTTGATCTTCTGCATAGGTACACCTTGGCATTCTCTCAGATCCTCTGAACACTATTTCATTACATCTCTGTACTACCTCTTCTCTGGCTTCATTTAAAAACAGATGAAGACCTACTTATTCCAGATTGCCTTTCCTCAGACTTCACTGTCTGATTTATATTTGATAAATGTCCTCTTGGATGCACTGGTTATCCTTCTTTCTGATAGGCTGCTGCTTTGTGCTTCTGTTGGTTTGGCCAATCATGTTTTTTTTTCTTTTTTTTTTTCTAAACTAGCTTATTTTTTCTTGTGTGATCACATACTTACTTGTGTTGTTTGAATTGGTTTTTAATTGTTTTAAATGTTATGTTATCAGATTTTTAATCGTTTTTGAATATCTCTTTAAGTATGTCCTTGGGTATCTTCTAAGGTGTTTAAAAATAAAATAAAAAAAATAATAAAAAAATAAAAAAATAAAAATAAATAATAATAATAATAATAATAATAATAATAATAATGGGACAACACATCATGGTGGTTAGGGATCTTGTGAATGGAAGGTCGCAGGTTCGATGCCAAGGCAGGCCATGACTGAATCAAATCAAATCAAATTTATTTATAAAGCGCTTTTTAAAACTGATGTCACAAAGCAGCTTTACTGGGTCAGTAATAACAAACATCAAATCATTAATCCCTAATCCCCGGTGAGCAAGCCAAAGGCAACAGTGGCAAGGGAAAATTCACTGGGAGCAGGGCAGAGCATTATTCTCAGCTTAACCCAGGACAGGGTGCCAATCCATCGCTGGGCACACAAAAAAACACGAGGAGAATTTAGAGTACCTAGTTCACACATAGCCCATGTTTTTGGACTGTGGGAAAAACCAGAGACCTCGTAAGAAATCTCATTGCACACAAGAAGAACATAGAAACTCCACCCAGACTTCAACCCAAGACCGCAGTGATGAAAGGCAGGAGTGCTAACAACCAAACCACCGTGCCACCCCCAGTAATGTACACAGTTCTGGGGCCCCAAGCAATGTCATGTCTGGGGGCCCTAATCAAACAGATTCCTTTTTATAGTTACGGTGCGGTACAGGCTTAAACATAAATTTAATTATTATTATTAATCATTAATACATATTAATTATTATACATACCTTTTAAACATTACTTAAACATTATTATTCATAATATTTTATTAGGAATTACTTATTAATTTTAATAATATACTAAAATAATATTAATCATTAATAAAATATTAATTATTAAATATTAATAAACAGTTAAAATTATGTAATATAAAATTATCACCCAATTCTGTGTTACACCTTGATTATCAACTTCCATCCATCCATCCATTATCAACCGCTTATCCGGCTTCACTCAGATTCATTACCACCAATTTTATAGTTCAGTTTGGACTGTATGGTCAATAGACCTCATTTACATAAAATTATACCTCATTTTTGAGTAAAAATAAGCAGAAATTCTGAATTATTTTAACAATAGTTACACTTAGATGCATGTAAATGGATGGCTTATCACAGATTGGTAGACACATGCACACAGACACAGATTCTAATGTTAATGCAAATGGATTTTAATATGAAACCTCTAATATTAAAATAAGTCTATCTGATGTGAAACAAGCAGAACAAATGCTCAATATGTTAACAACTTACAGTGTCAGGTGAACACGGACTACAGGGCAAATGAAAAACCGCGACCCTGATAAGGATTAAGCAGGTGTGATAATGTTTGGGTGGATGGATGGTTTGCAAGTCCAGATGCTGACTGAGTGACCGCTGGGACGGCCAATCACACGTTAGCAAGAAGAGAGCCAATCAATAAGCTTGTGAGCAGTCTAAAGAGAAATAGGCTTCTGACTGAGTGGCTGTTTTTTGCTGGGTCCTAGTGCTCAACCCGTCTCTTTTTAATATAGTGTAACACTGTTTTTGGCCGGAAAAATCTGCAGAGAACCAAAACTGTCTTTTTTGCCAACCTCTTTTGGCCAGCAGGGGGCCCCCTGATCTCCGGGACCCCAAGCAATTGCGTGTTGGTCAAATCCACCACTGAATGTACATGAACACATTTTATAGCAACTCTTCCATCTAATTATAACTAAAAGCTGTTCTGAGTCATCCAAAGGAAGTAGTGCTTCTATGGAAAAGCAGAGAAGATGAAAGTCACTATCCCAACTCGATTATGCAGCAAAACTTTTGTCTAGAAAAGTTTCCTCGACTCCTCCTTTGGGGGGAAAAGATGTTCTTTCAAATAAAGGCATCAAATCCCAAAGGTGACCCATCCAGCTTTTATTCTCCAGAGTATACATCTCACAACTCTCACTGATGTACGAGAGTCAAAAATGATCCGCATTCTGGCTTTAGAATTGATTTTAACCTCTTAAAACTCAGGCTCACATTCTTAGGGTTTATATACAGCAGCTTCGTGATATACATGTAACATGATGGATGCAAAAATGGAGCAGCTTTTAGATTAGCAGTCTCAGAAATCATTTACTTCAGGCTGCACAGCACTGAAGGAACATCATGTAGGTTCTTCTTAGAGATTTGTGCCACAAGAGGGCGACCTTTAGCAGCTCAGTTCTATTTGTTAAGGACCCAAACATCAGTAAAGTATCGCAACACAAACCAACACGTCAACATGATTTCAACGTTGTTTTATCTCTGATTCCACAAATTTGATTTGTCAGTTTGTCTTTGACGCTTCACATTTGTGTAAATCTTAAATATAAGAAAGTTTAAGAAATAGAAAGTAGACTTTCTATCCGAGTCTAAGGAATAGATGCTGGCCCCGCCGGTGTATCCAGGCTATTTAAGAGGTTCATCAGTTTAAAGACAGATACATGACTTCTCCACATGATCTACTTTTCAGTACTTTGTCCAGCTTTGGTCCCTCATTAAAACGTTTTCGGCTGAGCTATGAGCCGCTGTCTTCATCTCTTCGTCAGACGTGAGTCTCCGTCCTCTTATGTCTTCTTTTAGGACCAAACAGGTGAGATCAGGACTAGAGGGAGGAGCTTTAACTCCTAAAGTTCTTGGACAGTGTCAACAGTTTGGGCAGATGTGTATTGTCATCCAACAACTCACGACTCTTGGATAAAGTCCAAAATATGTTAGCAGATGTCCGAACGCTTCTGTTTGTGTTCTGTGAATTGTTTCAGCTCCTCACACAAAGTTTTCCAAACTCAAGTCGGTTATTTTTTAATGACTGACACTTCCTGGAACTTCTTTATCCAATTCATACATACTTACTCCCCACAGAACACTTACTCCAGACACTCAGACCACATTTGCTTTAGTGAGGCGGCCATTTTTTGTTTCACTGCAGTCATAAATGAACTTAGCGACCTAGCACCTAGCCTGGTTTTTACTATGCTATTCATTTTATTCACTATTTCATTTTTTACTATTTTAAGCTTAATTTGATTTTAGATCAAATGACCGTAATGATTTTTTTGGGGGGGTGTTTTATTGTCTCTATAATTACAGAACCAGTCAATACACCTTCTCATTATTATTTTTTTGTTTATTTCCTACATTATAAATAAACACTGAAGTCATCCAGACTCTGAGTGAACACATAATGAATCATGTAGTAAACTTAAAAGTGTTAAACAAACCAAAACATGTTTTTGATTTTACTTCAAAGTAGACACACAACTGATGTCTCAAACACATTAAGAGGCAAGAAATGCAAGTCATGACCTCTTGACAAGACACAGCTGTTAACTGAAAGCCATTCCAGGTGACTACCTCATAAAGCTGACTGAGAAAATGCCAAGAAAGCTGTGCAAGAGGTGCCTACTGTGAAGAATGTCAAATATAAACATGTTCTGGTTTGTTTACTTGTTTGTTTACTAAATAATTAGATGTGTTTACTCATAGTTTAGACTTTAGTATTAATCTACAATGCAGAACATTTTTAAATAATAAAAAACACAGAATGTCCAAACTTTTGACTGGTACTGTATATAGATTCATCCTTTCATTTTGTGTGTTATCTCTCACATTGTAAATGAGTCACACTCTCAATGTGCCCTGAGTTTAAATAAAGGTGATGATGAAGATGATGATGATGATGAAAGCCAATAGACGTTGGCTGGAGAGAATGACTCAGCCTGAGGTACAAGCTTGTCAAGAAAAACATGGAGATCCGTCAAGGACAGAAAAGGTCAAATAAGTGTTAATAGGAAATAGATTTTTGTCTCAGACGCTAAATGAAAATGGTGGAAGCGCGTTAATGCGACTGCCTCTTCCGTTATGCTGGGAGCAGTGATGACAAGGCTGTATCCCAACAAAGCCTCATTAGCATTGTTTAATCACCGCTCACATCTGTAATACAACAATTAATGGAACCAGAAGGCAATGCCACATCCACACCATGGAGAATGAATTATAGCAATCAGATTATATTAGCCTTGCAATAACGTCCTAAACGCGCGCTGCTAAACAGCTTTACAGTGTGCAGCAATACTGCTTAACCCCTCCAGTAACAAAGCTAATATAAACTTCATCTGTTAAGGATGCTCTACGAGCGTGCTCGCTCTATCAAATTAAGGTTTGCGAGGTTGTAAGGCAGTAGACTATTAACACAAGAATTAAGCAACGCTCACAAGCATTAGCACCGTCGTCCGTACGAACGTGAAAGTTATCAGCGCTGTTAAAGGCAGCGGCTGGCGAGGAACCGAGCCCTTCTGAGCTGAGCGAGAGACTGGCCCCGCTAACCTTCATTAGCCACTGTCAGCTGGCTGTGTCAAATTGGACAAAGCTTGTCGCCAGATAGCGTCCAAGCACCTGCAGGGAGAGGGACGAAGACAAATTGCAGCAGCAAAGAGATAAGGCTGTTATTAGAATCCTCCCCTATCTCCAACAAATGAGGAGAGCACACCCCATTAAAAAAGCTGCCTGAAGAGGACATGACAGCGCCGCGCCGAACAATGCCATCATAACTCGCCGGGCGTGGACACAAGTAGGGCGGTGGACACAGGACGCTTCCATATACAAGTCATTAGCAAGGTGGCTAATCCGGACCTGTAATGAGAAGTACAGTAGTGCTCTGGGCTTAAGTGATACTTCTAGTGAAGGACGGAGATAAAAAGGAGAGGAGAGAGAGTGACAGAGTGAGAGTGAGAGACAGAGAGACAGAGAGAGAGACTCAGAGAGAGAAAGAGAGAGAGAGAGAGAGAGAGAGAGAGAGAGAGAAAGAAAGAGAGA
>BRDA01065959.1:0-27359 GCA_036984385.1 Crenuchus spilurus | reverse complement strand
CCTGAATCCTTTTAGAAAAGTTAATGATTTAATAAATAAATAAATAGGCAGACAGCTCAACCCCCCCAATGTTGGACCCAAAGTTACGCCCTTGACTCCAATAAAAGCAGGATTGACTCTTTAATAACAAGCAACAATGAATGAGCCGGTGTCCCAATACTTTTTTTTCAATTTTGGGTAGTTTTATAGAAGTATGCCATAAGTTTAAAATATTTGTTAGCTACATTGGCCTTACAGCTCTTGTGCAAAACTAAAGAAGTGTACATATCTTGGCTACACTAATGCTATGTAAAGAATCTATTTCAGTACATGCGAATACAGTTTCTTCTTCATATTCACACAGTGGCAGCGAATGAATTTGTTCATGTACAGAAAGTCAATGGAAATGAAGGCCGTATGGATCGTCCTACATCAAGTGACCAGCAGCCTCAACTCTGACTTGAACCTGCTGTTAAATTGAAGAGCTAGACTGCATCCTCTTCACAACTAGCTTTTAAAACATTTAGCCAGCCTGCAACCACTGCATTGATGTGTCCATGACACTGTTGCACTCAGTATCTAAGAATGCAGAGGACAGAATATTGACACTTTCTTAGAACTACGCCCACCGCAGCCAATATGGGACTTACATAAGCAATCCTACTTGCCGCTATATAAATATAATACTCAGGTCCATTCTCACTGCATGCACACAGGTCTGTAATGCTAACTGCAGCAGGTTTACACTAAGAAATCAATGCAAAAGTATTGTACAATTCTGTGAATGTCTTGGTTGGTGGTTTAATGAGAACATGCTGGTACATACGTCCTCCTCAACCTATACGACCACTCAAAAGACTATGTTTGGAGACTATAATAAAACCCACAAATGCTGCTGCTCCAGATACTCAATCTTCCATGGTAGAAGCTCTGTTCACAAGTGTTGACACGAAGCTTATAGGCTTTAGTGCACCCAGAAGTTTTTGTGCAAGACATCATGGGATGTAGAAATTTTGTGGATAGACTAGGAGAATGTTTGTCCATAAAGAAACTTCAATAAACACTGCTAATCACTAGGATTGGAGATATTAGTCCATAAACAACCTCAATAAACACTAGGGGTGCAGGAAAAAAATCGCTTCGAGCTCAAATCGCATTTCTCACACTGAAGGATTCAGAATCGATTCTCGTTTTCAAAAAATCTTTTCTTTTTTTTTTTTTTGCGGGTGCGGATGTGCTTTCTCAGCCACCGTAGTGCTAGGCAAAACAAGGAAGCAACGTGGGCTATGTACAGGCATTCAAGCCAAGCCGCGGTCTTTGAAAGCAACCATTTGGAAACACTTTGGATTTTACCGTCAACCCGGCCCGGGTAAGAAAGGGCTTGAGGTGACTCATGCGATTTGCAGAGATTGCAACGGTAAAATAAAGTATTTCATTTGGATTTGAAAGAATCTGGAAAAAATCGATTTGTGACCCCAATAATCAATTCTGGATCGATTCGTTCAATTCCCAATGATTTGCTGCCCTAATAAACACTCTATACTATACAATAAGAGATATCAGTCTGTAAACAACCTCAGTAGACTATGCACTAGAATAGGAGATTGTCATCTCAGTATATGCAGTACATATTGAAACGAAACAGCATTCCTCCAGGACCAGGTGCAACACAGAACACAACTGCAATGAAAAACAAAGAATAAACATACAAACTACAAGCTTTATATAAATACAAGATACAAACCGCTGCTTGTCTAACTATACTAAGACACATTACAGAATGAAGGACAAATGTGATGTTGGTCAGTACCTGTTACTGGGTGATATCCAGTTGGAAGCAAGATTTCGGCCTACAATGTATAGAAGAGACCATGCAACGGGTGACCCCAAGGATCTTCTCAGCCGTCCTCACTATACACTGTAGTACTATGTATACAACATCAGAATAGGAGATATTAGTCCATAAATAACCTCAATAACACTCTATACAGTAAAATATTAGTTCATACACAAGCTCAATAAACACCATTTGTGGATTGTTTCATAGTCACTAAATGGCTAGAAAAAAGAAAAAAAAAATGTGGAATACATTGGAACCTCAGTTATCGTTTGCCCTGGTTATCGTACAATTCGGCCACACGGCCAGTTTTAATCAGCATGCCCATGTGACTCGCTACTAATTTTGCGAAAACAAAACATCCACCCACATGTTCATCACTCAGCCGTGCGCTCGTTGTTCACTCTGGCTTTGTTTCCAGTTTTTGTGCTTGTTTATTGAGTACGGCAGAAACATACCTCTCTGGACACCTTTATATACGTCAGTAAAGGTAAGAGTGATGTTAAATGTTAATTTATCCACTTCATTAGTCTTTTGTATTTGCTCAGTTGTAGAGCATGCTAGATTGGTCCTGCCGGCAGCATTTTCTGGGATTTTGGCCGCTATTTATTTTGCACCTCTTTTCAAGCGCTACTACTGTGCACTGTCGCTTTCATTTGACTCCTAGTAGTATTTTTGTTTGGGTGCCTCTCGAGTTTTTTTTTTTTTTTTCAAAGCTCTTTAGTTTCTGTCTGCTCTGTGCTTGGTTCCAATCATAAGTTTGGATGCAGTCCTGTGGCAGTTTTCTGTATAAAAACTATAGTTATTCCTATAAAATGTATTTTTGTTAATATTTTGTCTTGAACTGATTATTTGGATTTATATTATTTCTTATGGGAAATATTGCTTCAGTTATCATTCATTTTGGTTATCATCAGGCAATTTAGAACAGATTAGTGACAAAAAACTGAGGTTTCACTGTAAATGTATGTGTTGTCTTGTTAAAGGTACACTTTCATGGGTCACCTCAAACTTTTGAGAGGTGGTTTATATAATGTAAAAATAGGAAATAATTGACTTGACATTTCCCAATATTATGGTGCAAATCCACATATAAGAGTATATACTGTCCTGTCATGTTTCACTGTCTACCACATCTCAGCCACTGTTATTTGACGGTAATAAAAGTGGGTCACCTTCCATTTCGTGTGGTACTTTGAGCAGGATGCTTTACAGCTTTGCCACCAAATGACAGCAAAACTAATCTAGCCTTTCCCAATGGAGAAACCGCAAAACTACTGTTTGCCTTTTAGGAAACCACATATCGTACCACAGAGAGCCTAAAGTCGGTGCTTTTAAAAGCCGATAACTGCTTTAGACGCATCCTGAAGCTGGAGAAACCAGACAGGGATATTTCAGCATCATAATGGAGAGAGAGTGAATGCACAAGAGTATCGGTATCTCTCTGTCTTTATCCGGCTTCTATTTTTAGTCTTCACCCTAATGCTTTAGCCTGCTTAAATTACACGTGGAAGAAGTTCAGTTTGGTACAAAACAGGTAATGAATGCAGAAGCCATGGACGTGGCCAGTCTGGCCGGACATAGTCCATACTTTTGTCGGTCATTAGCTGTGTTGGGTTTCACTGTGTACTGTCTTCCTACATATACTTTCTGTGGACTTTTACCTCTTAACATCTCAGTAGTCCACTGTATTATTGAGGATTTTCTGTCTGAATCTTCATGAATCTTTAAGAAAGGCAAACTGTTGATGATTTTTGTAATAAATTCAGTTGAGCAGGAAATGTGTTTTATGATACTTATAATTTAGTGCTGATCACACACATTTTTTTCAGTCTGTCGAGCACTGAAGGGGCATAATAATGTAGGTTCTTTTTGCAGTTCAGATTTAAGCTACAAGCGCTTTTCAGCAGGACAATAACCGAGTGCTCAGTTCTGTTTGTTTGGGACATATTCAAGCATCAGTATAAGATTGCAACCAGAAATCCAAACTTCAGTGTTTTTCAAAAAATGCTTATTCCAAAAAAGATGGCACAGAGTTTATTTAAAGCAAAATATTTAATTATCAGCTCAAAAAAGACAAACTAACAACAAATAGGGTTTCTGCTTTCATGTGACTCCTCCTTTTTGAATGTATCCAAGTTAAAATAATAAGAAGAAAGGAATGAATGTCTGAATGAAAGTAGTAGATGCAGGACCTGTTTGTTAAATGTTTATTGAGGTTGATTATAGATTAATATCTCCTATTCTAGTGATTAATAGTGCTTATTGAGGTTGTTTATGGACTAATATCTCCTATTCTAGTGATTAGTAGTGTTTATTGAGGTTGATTATAGTTGATTATAGACTAATGTCTCCTTTTCTATTGATTAATAGTGTTTATTGAGGTTGTTTATGGACTAATATCTCCTATTCTAGTGATTAATAGTGTTTATTGAGGTTGTTTATGGACTAATATCTCCTATTCTAGTGACTGGTAGTATATATTGAGGTTGTTTATGTAATACCTCCTGTTCTAGTGTTTAATAGTGTTTAATTAGGTTGTTTATGGACTAATTTCTCCTATTGTAGTTATAAGTAATGTTGATAATGGTTGTTTATGGACTTATTGCTTCTATTCTAGTGATGTAATAGTGTTTATTGAATTTACTTTTTGACTAACATCTCCTATTCTAGTGTATCTCCAATATCTCTCGGTCCCATGAAGCGCCAAATATGTGCTAAACTTCTGGTTGAGTAAAAAAACTGTACTAAAGTTTTATAAACTCACTGTCAACAATTTGTTGGAGACACCAGAATGAATTAAAAAGCAGTTTTACAGTCTATATTAGAAGGCTGAGTATCTGGAGCTCCAAACAGCTAGAAAAAATGAATATTCTTGTTCTGAGGAGGTGATTTTTGTATTATTTGTCCATTCTCTCCAAATTCAGGTAATTTATCATTTGCAGACTTGTTAAGTGGCCTCCACTGAGTGGCATAAACAGTGTACCCGCAATGGAGATTGTATTTTTCTTCCCCCCCACAGGGAAAAACGGACTCACTTTAAGCACAATAGGAGGTAATTATACAAGTTTCTACGAAGGTCGTAATTTTGAGGCAGAGAGCTTGATCCAGAAATCAGAGCCTGTGTATAACAAACGCTTAGTTGTGCAGTCGTCATAGCTCAGAGGATGAATCTGAACGACGAGAGCAAGTGTGCAACTCAGCCCAGCAATTAAAAAGCCATCAAGTCGCTCTAAAAATAATTACAAGCTGTAAAAAAATAAGTTGTAGCTAATGTGGAATAGCCCACTAATCTTCGTAACAAGGTCCATAACAAAGCCTTAATATATTCAGGGGTTTGGTTTTTTAGTTGTTGTTGTTAAAATTGCACCTTGTAAGCTGCTCATTTTTACTCTCTCATTACATTGGAAAACATGGGCGAGCTCGTAATACAAAGTCTGGGCTGTCTTAGACTTGCATGCTGGATGTTTGGTCGGATTTTTACTGTTTTTTCGCCCAATTAGTGGAAAGGATAGAAAACCACTCTTACACATCCATGTTGATCATTAGTGAGGGGAACATTCTCTGGAGAACTTGGATGACTGAAACATTACAAATCCCGTACCTGACCATTACCAGCATGGTTACTACCATTAATCTCTTTAATTAAGGTTTAACCACTTAAGGAATGTGGCGCAAACTTGGGAAGGTACACTGTTCTTTTTTTGTTAGTTTATTAAGAGAACAGTTCCTTATTCTAAGTATGTGAGTAATAGTAATAATGTAATGGCTGAGGTTATATTCTATCATTGTAAATAATTGAATGTAGAGAATATTTCCTGATAATTATGTAGCTCATCCAGTCTCTACAGAGAATGAAGAGAAAAATAATGGAAAAACTCCTTTACCCCTCTGGAGTCTGATGGGTTTTCAAACACGCTGTTGTAGTCTGACATGCCCTGAAATTTTACAAATTACACCCATCTAAAAGTATTTTTTCCAAAGTGTTACACAGGCTTTTGTTCAGCACAAACTCAGCAACAACTGTGTCAAAACAGTAAGAGTGTCATAAATTTATATTTTGACTAAATCTGCTCTAAACTTTCTAAAAACCTATTTTCAGATGTGCTGATATATTGTGAAAAAACACTTTCTAAACATTTCTAGCCAAGACTTTTGAGCTCAGGACTTTGAGAACACTGCTGTTGGCTACACACTGGTCATTACAGTGTTTAGAATTTTTATGTGATTTTATTCCTAAAGCTTAACAAATGTAAGATGAGACTGTTTCACTCATTTAGTGGTTCCTAGATTGGATGTTCATGAGATGTGAACACTCAGGTGAGAGGTCTTTGTTGATGTGAGATTTCTTTGTTTATAGAGACCAAATGGGCTTTTTCACACATTTTTCAGCTGCTAATCACACACTGGCATGTCCATAGTTACCATGTTGTAATTATATAAATGGCATATCTCGTAAATGGGTGAGGAAAAAAGACCCAGGCTCAGACTCACGCTGAAAAACACAGACTCTCTGACTGCTGAAGGAGCAAACAACCTGTCATCTCCTGCCCCGCCCTTCCACTACCCTTAACCTATCACCAACCGCCTCGGATGGCTTTACTCCCAGGCGGAGGCATACGACTCCATGCGGAAGCGCTCTGGTCGCTGCCGGACCTGTCTGTCGCCGCTGGTCTCTTCCATTCATTACCCACCTATCCTACCTTCCTTATCCCCACCATTACTATGTCTTGTTGATGTGCTTAGGCGTAATAGGTGATTTTTTTTCCTTTCTCACCTGGGTCCCCAAACGGCACAGTCTGGGGGTTGAGGAGGGTTTAATTTTTTTATCACCTCCCCTCCTTCCCCATTGTGTTCACTAGTTTTCTTTTGACATGATAATTTCGCTGTACTTGTACTTGTACATGTGCACTGACAATAAATTGATTCTGATTCTGATAATAATCAATTAATATATTTATTCATGTTTTAGGACTTATGTACTAAAAATATGTGTATGAATAACAAGCTGCAAACACAAGCTGTTTTAGAATTCACTATGTATACCTGTCTGCCCATTCATACTGATGTCATAAGGAGTGTTTCAGTGCAGACTGCTTTTTAAATGTGGAACAATACAGGGACCAGCCAATCAGAGCAGAGATCTTTTTATATATCATCCTTAAAACTTTTTCAGATTAGATTGAATGTACATGAGGGACCTGTGGCAATTTGTTCTTTTACAGGAGCTTCTTAGTGATTTTTTTTTACATCTGGACGCTCCATGTCTGTTTTTTCCCTTCATCCTCTGCGAAAATTAGACTGAATTATCTACTTTTTAGTTTACACAGAGCTTGTCTGGTAAATTTAGCCCCGTTCATAAACAAATCTCAGACGTTCTATGCAGATGTTTTCTTGTGAAAATAAAGAGTTTTGGCTGCTGCTAATAGCCTTATTTGGTCTTTTAATGTGTGAAATCCCCAAAAACCTTCACAAATCACAAACCAACAAATATTAAAGCTTTGAAGAGCCATTTAATAATCTACTTGGTCTGAGTGGAAGATCTTCCACTCCATACACTGCCTGTGAGGGCTTTATATATGGAGGACAAAGAAACTAAAATCTATTTAAAAAAGTGTATTAGTTTATTAAAAGAGTGATTATAATCACAGCTACAGGTACAAATGAACTGTGATCACACTATTATGTGATGTAGACACAGGAGGTTTGACACTGAGGGCACATGTAAAATGTAAGCGTTTTAAAGACAGTCTGTTTAATTCTAAAGGATAAAATGAAGGTTTTAAACTGATCATATACAAATGAATTATGACTGTAAGAGCATAAATCTTTACAGATGTGCTCAGGGGAAAAATATATTACAAAACAAATGTAAAACAAGAGTCTGTTAAATGGGTAAAATAAACTGCACCACAACTAGAAAGAGAATACTGTTCTCATAATTCCAATGTATGTCTATTCAATCCCTTTGTCTACAACTTCATTTTTACTGTTATGTCCTACACGTTTAATGCTAGCTTCCCCTTTCTCCTAACAGAACCTACTTTCCCCACTTGCATTGTTTCTCGGTGAAAGAACAGGTCTCCTAATTGAGTGAATAACTGATTTCAAGCACTTAAAGGCCTATTAGATGCTAATATCTTCCGTATTGGATTTAGATTGTCAAAGGTCTAAACTGTTCCGACTGAGCCATTAGGCTGATTACTCACAGAATATTAAGTTTAATGTAGACATAATGAGTGACTTTGCTGTTTTATTACTGATCTAGGTTTAAGATAAAAAAGTAAAAACAGATTTACATCTTAAATCTCTAAAAGGCCTCCAAGCAAGGTTGTGTTTAAACGATAGACTAATTATAAATTCCTAGAGTGAGTGACCAGTAATCACCTCCATTCATTCTAATAACATCTTCTCATTAGTGGAAAAAGTTCAGTGTGCTGGAGGCTTCTGCTGTTTAATCTGCTAAGCCATGGGCTTTGTCCACACATAGTTATAGGAAGGCCTGATTACACGCTTCTGGAATAGAGGTCTTGCAGTGGAGCGTAAAACTTTTACATAGCTTTCCAATTTTTGTGAGCTTTGCATTCATGTTTTAAATGACAAAGATTATAGGCAAGTCACTCACAACCATGAATACCTCTTGAAATACCTCTGGGCAGTTTGAAGCATACCAAACCATACCAGACCAGGCTTCTATCATTGTGAGACCTATCTGCTTAAACTAAAAGCCACAGAAATGCTTAAAAAACATTTGAAATCACTGTTAAAATCTGGCCAACATAAAACTGATGTAGATATGGTGCATCTATAAAACAGGATATCTTGAAGAAGTTGAAGAAACTCATAATTTATATTAATTGCAAAGTGACATTTCAAGCAGGTTTTGACTTTTTAAGCCTTTTTTGTTTTAATGTTCATTACCAGAATCTCAGACAAATTACAATATTTCATTTGGAGTTTGACTAAAATGCTATTCAAACATGATCATCTTAATCTTAATCTAATCTTAAACAACATTAAAACAAAAAAAACGAGGCTTGAAATTTGTCAGTTTAAATATAATTAATATAATATTTTACCTTTTTGAGTTTTATATTTTGAACACAAATGCACTTTTTTCACCATATTCAAATTTTTTGAGATGCACCAGTAATTTGTAGTGTTTGTTTGTTTGTTTTTTTGTTTGTTTGTTTTTTTGTTTGTTTTGTCTACATCATATGTGCTGTGTCAGCCACATGCTGGTTGGTTGTTTTTGCAAAAGATCAGGACTTTCCATGAAGCAGAAGCCATGTTGAGCATTACAAGTATTCTCGTTAATTGAATATCTTTTCTTTATATGCATTACTGGCATAATAGACTTCTTAAAAATAAAGTTCTAAAAATAAAGCCAAAAGGGGTTATTTGGACAGTACAAGAAACTTATTTTTTCTTCAAGAACTGATTTTAAATATTTATACATACATACATACATACACATTATACTTATATAGCGCCTTTCTAGACACCCAAGGAATTTACAATCAACACACTTCATATACACACGCCGGTGAGATGTGGCAGCCAGTCACGCACAGCGTACTCTCAACCGGAAGCAACCGTCCACCTGGAGGACTGCATCGAGCACTAGGGGGATCACCCAGGACAGAGTGCCAACCATATCTGGGCATACACACATACATACACAAACATGGACAATTTAGAGTAGCCAATTCACCTGATCTCCATGTTTTTGGACTGTGGGAGGAAACCGGAGTCCCCGGAAGAAACCCACGCAGACACGGTGAGAACATGGAAACTCTACTCAGATATGGACTCAAACCCAAGACCTCAGCGCTGAGAGGCAAATGTGCTAACCACTAAGCCACCATGCATTATTTACATTTATGTTTGTAAATAAGATTAGTAAGTGTTAAGTACATTTTGAGGAAGCTCTACCATAGGTTTGTACTGTACATCCTTGTACATCCTTGAAATATCCCAATTGCAGTTATTTGAATTAAGACTTGGCTCCTCTCAGGAGAGACTAAAAGCCACAGAAATGTTTCAAAAGCATATGAAATTGCTGGTAAAATCTTTAAAAGTAGTGTTAATACATTGTAATGTTTGTTTTTTATTTTGTTTTGACATCTATATATGTGCATACTTCCACAAAAAGGGTGGATATGGTTGAGCCTCTCCAGAAGGCACCTTTACCTGAAATGGAAGCCATGTTGAACATTACAAGTATTTTACATCACTTAACTAGTGTCTGGTTTCCCCTTTATATGCTGTTCTGGACCTCTTAAAAAAGGTTTTGGACTGTGCCATATACCCTTTTGGTTTCATAATGAAATGTCCTGTAGATGTTGTTTTAAGATCAACATTTATATACTGTATGAGAAGTGAAAACCATTTTGAGAAACACCCACCTAAGGTTTGACCTGCAGATTCAAGTGTAGAATTGTTTTAGAAGAGTATATTCTTCTCATGGTCTTTAGTTTTGCCCCCACAATACCCCTCTAACCATCCCAGCCCAAAGTGATGTCAAAAATCAATACCAGTTGAGCTAGCATGGAAGGTTTCAGGTGAGAGTCATAGCAGTGACTGTTCATTCATAAGGACTTTTTCTCAGGCTTGAGGTACTTCATGCAGAAGAAAAAAAGAAACGTCATGGTCTCCACCAGTGGTGACTTTTTCATGGAGGACACCTGTCATGTATCCAGTCTCCATGAGTCAGATGGACCGAAGTGAGGCGGACACGCAGGCTGAGCAAAGTCCTGCTGCCACTCGGCCTCAAAGGGAATTCGCAATGAGCCCAGCTCAAATGCTTACATCACTGCCTGCCATCATGGAGCCATCTGGGACTTCAGCTCCAAGGCTGAAATCTTAATGCTCCACTTTAAAACTTGTCCTACTCCCTCTTTTTTCACAATTTTTCCAAGTATCCAACTACGCATGTTGGTATGTTGTGACAATATTTACTGAGGTGGGAGTTTATTAGGTACTAGAGGTGTTCATGTGGAATAATATTGATGTTTGTGTTAATGCAGTATTTAATGAATGGGTGCTCTTCTAGAGTATTTTCTCTTCAGTGGACATTTTCCAGGTAGAGTTGAACTGAGAATCTAAAGTATCAGAAGGTTTCAATACTCAAATTGAGCAGTCAGTATCCTCTAGCTTTCAGTGCTTTCTAAATAAACTGCATTTTACTCATGTAGTTCTTTATGAATTATAGACATCACATTATAATGAAGATATGTTAGGTGAACTGTAAAAAATGGAAATGTGTCTATGTTCTATCAAACTATCATTTGACATTTTAGCCATAGTATCGATTTGGTATAGAGTATCATGATAGGACACTCAGTGTTGGTATCAAAGTCAAAATGTTGCTATTCTGACAGCTCAAGTCCGAGATAACATCTATCCTTGTTGTGCATCTTTTGACCTTCAGAACATATGCCTTTACATTGATTTTTAAGATCCTGGATGCATTGCATAGGAATGTTGCCCCATGCAGAAATGATTGCATTGCTCAGTTGCTGTGATTTTGTTGACTGTAATCTTTCTGTCAACAGTCAAAAGATCCCAAAGATGCTTCAAAGCAGCACTGTGCTGGTTGTTGAAGCGATGCAAACTTGCTGTCATGTTCCTGGAACCATTAAGTGATGATACAAGCTTTGTGATATGATGCATTATCTTGCTAGACGTGTTCATAAACTGTAGACATGTAGTCAGATCTTGAACTTGTTCAGCACCAATGATTTTGTGCTAGCAGAGCATTTCCTCACGCCAGCACACATTGACTTACACTACACCAAAAAATGAGCTCCAAATTGTAATCCTTCATTCAGTATAATGCAAAATAATATTGAATCCTCAGAGGTCCATTTTTGATGCTCCTGTGCTCATTTTCATGTTCTTTGCCATCATTACTTGCACCCACTTGGTCTTTGGCTGCTGTAGCCCATTGTAGATAAATTGTGATTAGTGATGTGGTCTGAGATGATGGTCCACACATTCAGAAGTGATTTGCCTGCCTGGTTATCATTTACTGGATTTTATTTACTTATTTTCATTTACTTATTTTAATTCCAGCATTTAAAAAAGTTTTATTGTGATAATGGTGTATTGTAGGGAATGTTAACTGTTGTAGTGCTGAGAAGCAAAATTTCTGATGTCTGCAGTACAGATAAAGCCAATTATTTACTCTTCAAACAACCAGTGAACCAACTCGGGTTCTTATCTTATCTACAATATTTTGAGTTCTACTCAAAATTTTGACTATTCCTGTCCTACTCTGCTTTGAATGAATTTTAAGTGGCCAAAACCTTATCTCAGAAATATCATAAAACATCCACTTGGGCATCACCACCATGTTCCACTTGTGAATTTTGAAGATAATGTGCTTTGGATCTCTGGTTCCCATCACTGCCAACTGTGAACAGTTTTGACTCCAGAGAGACGCAGTTCAGATCAAAACACTCGGACTTTGGCTGTTTTTATCTTGACAGTTGAGTTATGCGGAAAGCTGTGGCTTTCCCATTCATTTTGTAAACACTGGCCTACCTGAATGGTACCACCCATATCACGTGTTGTCACCTTGTTGTGAATTTATTTGAAGGTGTCCCTAATAAACCTTCTCTTTTGCTGAACCTTTTCTTTCAGACTCGCAGTGTCTCTCGCTCTGCTCCCTTGCTCCCTTGTCTCTCTCCAGCTCAGGCAGAGCACTGATTGAACGCCTTGGCTCTTCCCACTGTTGCTGCTGTGGAATTAGCTCAGTTTCATTGAATAATGAAGTGGAATGTGTACCCAGTGCTCTAATTAAAACCCATGGTCATTCATCTATCTAATTGCTACAACGCCTAGCAGGATAATTTCCTTCCCAATGTACCATTCCCCACCCTCGCGAGCCCCTCTCGCTTCCACAGGCTGCCTCACATGGACCTGGATCTCTGCCAAGTACATCCCAAAGACGAACCTATGCATCTCACCTGCAGGGAATGGTCTGCTCAGTCTGTGTAATACAAGCATGCAGAAATATGCAGTGAAGAGTACAAATGATGTCCCACATCCATAAGGGATGAACAGATGAAAGCTTATTGTTGGCAGCTCACGCTCAATGCTCAGTTAAGTCAATTGCCTTGAGACTTGCTATGGATTTGTTCTCAAACAACTGCAGGATTGACTCAGTTTTGGGACACATGCACAAATCTTTTGAGTCAAGGCTGAAGACATTGGAGTTTTGTTGATGCATCAACAATCAACTCATTAGATTCTACAGTGAGTGTGTTAACATGCACACTTTTGCAGAAATGTTGAGTTTGCAGATAAAAAATGACCAACTTTATTGGCTAATATTCTTTTTATGATCTCATACAAACTGTAATGCCGCCCTTCTTCTAACATTGACTGTCTTACTGCAAAGACCAGCACAAACTTTATTTGAATGAGCGTTTATCAATTTTATTTTTACATTTAAATGTAATCTGCAAGCTTCCTTAAATGATATCTGCTTTGGTTTGGTTTGGACTTGACATTTTCTCAGCCTGGATGAATGTATTCTGTTATTTATATCATTACCAGAATATTTTATACAGTTTGTTTATATTATATATTTATTTCGGGGTCACATCTGAAGGACCCGGCTTAGGCCAGGCGCTCCTACTGGCCCAGACTCTGTTCTGCACATGTTAAATCAGCCATGTTTTTTTTCAATAATTTGCTGCTCATATTCAGTTTCAAATTACTCATTTAGCACACAAGTTTTGTGTAATAGAAATATTGCATTAATTAGTGTAGCTTTGCGTCTGTCGGAAGACATCCAATAGAATTGAGATGCTGACTGAAATGATTTCAAGACAAATTATGAAAAGCAAATAGAATGAAGAAATTGTCTGTCTCCATTTGCATCTGTCCATTAAGTTCATGTATCAGTTTCGTTTTCTGGGTTATTGATTGATTTATTTGTCACTTATTGTTAAATGAGTTTGATAGTTAGGCTGTTGACAGCCGTGCCTCACTTTACTGCCACTTAGCCTATCATTCTGCCCACAGTCTTCAGTGTCAGGCTCTAGTTCTCATGTCTCCCAATCAGGAATATGTTGGAACAGCATTAGCCAATTGCCCAAGCTAGACTAGCCAAGCTAGAATACTAGAGCCCTTTACAGAGGGAGTACAGGATCTAGCCTGTGCAGTTCCCTTATGGTATTTGTGGCTTTATGTGCCAAAACTTCAATTTTCCAACCAACCATGCCTCTGTTCTGATTTGTTGTCCTGTGTTGTGTTGTGCCTTGTCCAGTCCAGGTTAACACTCCTTATAACCTCACTGAAACAGACAGGGGTACAGAGTGCTGTAGGGCTTGTGGTGGTGAGGTGGCGTGGGACTATGGACCAACCCCTCACCTGGCCCTGGAACTCCAGCCTAATGCTGAACACATGTGAGCCATTAAAGGTGGAGTTCCGAGGGCTCATGAAGAGGGAGTACTAGATCAGAGAACACTACTGAAAAGCCTGAACTGACAGAGAGCACTGAGGGCTCAAATGCCCTTTGACTTAAAGTTTAGATAGCCTTCCAGAGCCCTCAACTGTGCTTTATTATTTGTTCTTTTGATTATTGGTGTTGCTGGCTGTTTATTGCCTTAAATAAAAGCACTTTGGGTCACTCAGACTGGCATCTGTGCTGAACCAACTCTCTGATCACCGTGGCCACGCCCCTTCCCTAGGGTGTGTGCCATGTGCTCTACGCCAGTAATTGTGTTGGTTTTTGTGACAGCACAAAAACAGTGAATTGGACTATATGGAATGAAGTGTGGATGGTTTTCAACAATAATGTTAAGTTCATTGAAATCTGGGAATCTGGCACCCCTGTTCTAAAGGTTAGTGCTGATTTGGGACCAGAAGGTCATTGGTTTGATTCCCTGGACTGGCAGGAAAAAATAGAAGTGGTGTTTGAATGACTAAAATATCCATGTGTGAATGCCGTTAAGTAAGGCACCTAAGCCTCAACTGCTCCCCGGGTTGTAACTGGGGTGGCTGCTCACTACTATTGTATGTAGAGAAGAATTTCTCTACTGTGATTCATGAGTGTTTCTTTTCTCCTTTAATAAATGAGAACAAATCCAAATCCTGATAAGCTGACGACATTTTCATTAGCTTTCGTCTTAAATATTCAGTTAACCTCAATGATGAGGCTTTTTTAGGCCATATCACTCATCTACTGCTTTGCTCCTTGTTCCTGTGATATGGAGTGTCCTTACTGTCTGATTCAGTTTTCAGGCAGCGTTGGATTTAGCAGACCAATGGAAGCACTGAAGAAACTAGAGGCGTGATATTAGCAGCTGTAATAAGATTGGAAACCCGCTGCTGCCAAGTGCACTGCAGGCAACCTCCCGCAAAAAGGCTCCACACACGTCATCAGACGTTCTTAAAAAATGGAACAGAGAAAACATTAAGCACTCTAGTCCAGTCTCGCTGATGAGGAGATGCAGAGAGAGGAGGTTTAGGAGACAAATCATTAACTCTGTTCAGTTCCTGATGTTCATTAGTAGAGATGCACCAATCAGGATTTTTTGTTGCTCATTCTGATTTCTTTACAGCTGAATTGACTGATATGTATTGGTTCTATTATTGGCCCAGAAATTCTGTGTCAGTGCATCACAATTCTTTTATTTCTGTAATTATTTTTATTATAATGAGGGAAGCACTGAAATTTCAGAGCAAATGAGCAAATTGAATTAAATATGCCTGCAGATTCAGGTTCAACATGTTATGTATTTCATTTTAATAATAATAATAATAATAATAATAATAATAATAAGACTCACCACAACCCTAAATATTTATAATAATATGGGACTCACCACAACCCTAACCTCGATTAACCAGTTAAGCAGATGGATGGATAATATTTTTATTAGTAGTAGTTCTTGTTGTTGTATTAATAGCTGTATTACTGTATTGCGTTCATAAGAAATGTATGTCATTTAAAGCTTAAACTTAAAGCTGCTATATCTTTTTTCCTTTTGATTTTATAATCTGATAGTTAAAAAAAAAATAGCAGTGAGCTTGTGATTAAGAACAAGCCTTGTGATCGGATGGTCGCTGGTTTGAGCCCAAATGACTGACTGAAGTGTAGAGCAGTGCAGTGGATAGAGGTGCCCACTGCTCTGGACAAGTGTGCTTAGGGGTTCCACCAGTCATTGTCATTTCTTGGAGGATCTCTCAGCAATCAACATTTGGAGGATTTTCTCAATGCATTACCCCACTGGTCGTCATTTGGGCTGTGGTGCTGGAGCTCAAACAAGACAGCCATTCTGAACTTTTCCAGAACATTCACACATGGCCAGTCGTGCTCTGGATGAGTGTGAGCTCTCTAATTAATAAATTAAATTTTTAGCGTTGAAGAAACTACTCTACAAGGAGGCGCTCCTTGCTTCTTTTTTGTTTTCAGGTTACCACAGGCTAGTTTAGACATGTCCACAGAGTGTTGGCTTGATTCAGTTGAAGATAAAGCTTAGTGATGGATCTTATACAGCAGAGAAGATTAAACATTTTCAGTTCAGTGGCTCAGCAGGCTAAAACACTGACACTATGACCTGGGGCTCGCGAGTTTGAATCCTGGTCATGCTGTTTGCCATCAACAGCCGGGGCCCAAGAGAGCAAAATTGGCAGTGCTTTCTCTGGGCGGGTAGATGGCGCTCTCACTCTCTCTATCACTCACACATTGCAATGCCTGCTGGCTCAGGCGTCTACTGATTGGTCCATTCAGAGCTGGGAATCCTGTGCTTTCCTCTGAGCATGTTGGCTCCTCAGTGACGGTGTATCAAGTGGTAGTTTGAAAAGATGCGGTGGCCGCATCACACGCAACGGAGGAGGCTTGTGCTTGTGTTCACCCTCCTAGAGTCAGGGACAGTGCAAAGTGATGGGGAGAGACCCCTAGTGGATGGGATGGGTTAATTGGCTACTACCACATTGGGAAGGGGAGAAAATGAGCAAAAAAGTAAAAAAAAAAAAAAAACTTGAAAGACGTGAACACTGGTATGACTTATCACCAAGAAACTTGAAGTATGGCCAAAGTTAGCAAGAGTCTTGAACAGCTGATGGCAGCTTTAGTGTCGAGTAGTCTCTGTTTTTTCTTCTAACTTTCATACTTGCTTCCATTTTGTTATTACTAGTGACCCATTTCAGTGATACTTCTAGAAATTCCAGCTGAAACCCAATGAAAATGGCCAAGTATTAGCATATACCTCCAGAATGATTGAAACTTTCACAATCTTTCCATCAAGAAAACCGTTCTGAGCTGATGACCGTAATGTCTTTTGAAGGCATCATCCATTTTATTCCAGTTTCCATTAAAGTGAGAAGCCGTACTTTAACCTCTGATTGATTGCCCCATCCTGAGCTGCTGCCTCCGCTCCATCAGCGAACCCCTAGCACCTTTCGACATTATTAATTTAGCTGGACATTTACGACAAGTTGAATACAGTAATAACAGGAGGATAAAAAGCTTTTGAAAATCATTATGCAATTAAGTGTCGCTGGCTTTTGTGGCTTGCGAGGTGGCCGTATATATTTGGTGGTGGGCTGGAGAGAAAATCAGCTGTGTGGGAACTTAAGCTTCTTTTGTAGGTAAGAAGTTTCCTCATGATTGAACCACGAAATTAGAGCCTCACTTTTTACATTTCCCTACATTTAGCAACACTCTTATCCAGAGTGAGTTTTTGTTGGGCAGTTATTGTTATCATCATTATTATTAATAGGCAACATGTCACACATGGTGTATACAGAGGTGATACACTAAATTAATAGGACTATGCTGTTTGAGATGTATGTAATTAAATATACTAGACTAATTCAGTCTACAGGACTTTGACTGTGTGTCACGCTTCTTTGGTTTATAATGAATCACAATATAGATCATATACATCCACCAGTAAGCCAAAACAGTATTACCATTATGCCGTTGGTTCTTCAAAACAGCTTTGACTCATAGCGGCGTGGAGTCCACAAGGCCTCAGAAGGTATCCTGAGGTATCTGCTAGCAAGACTTTAGCAGCAAATCATCTTGTAAGGTCAAGTCTCTGTGGATCAGATTTGTTGTTCCAGCAAATCCCACAGATTCTCAGTTGGATTAAGACTGGGGAATTTGGAGGCCACTGTCTGTACCCATTTCAGAGAGGCTCACATCCACTTGTATGTCCATACATCTTCAGGTCTTCACATCTGCCCATTTCTCCAGGCAGCTGTTCTGTTATCATGTAACGTATGCCATATGTGGGATTTTTATGAGTTAATCAATGCATCTGTGAGTTGATAATGTTTTGGGTATATGTGACTCCTATAATATGCATTTTATATAATGTTTACAAAATATGCACAGATGTACAAACGCACAAACAGCTTGTCTAGAAGTACTGCCAATAGAATAGGGCTCACTGGAGAAGATGAACATGAACATACTGGCACCATGTCTAATGCCAGGTGTGGGCTAGAGGGGTTTAAAGCCCCCCAGCAGTGGAGCTGCGTTCTCTGCTCCATGCAGTGCTTTTGGAATGGGTTGGGGAGTTGAGGATGAGGCTGGTTGGTGATCATCCAACATCCACACCTCACGTTTGCTGATGAATGTGATCAAATCTTCACAGAAGTGCTCCAAGATCAAGTAGAAAGCCTTCCCTGTACAACAGAAGTGGGATTAACTCTTTAATAACAATGAATGAGCAGGCGTCTCGATACTTCTCTTCATGTGCTCAAGCACAGTTTATTCTACAGATATTGAGTTCACTTAATATGATTAAATTATCATATTATGACGCTGCTGTCTTCGACCATAATTCTAAAATCACTGTGGTCACAGCATCAGAGACATAAAATAAGTGTTGAGTTTTGTCATTCTTGACAGCTTCTCTTTAAAAACCGCTCGAAAGTAAAAGCTTTTGTAAAAAGGCTCTTTACCTCGCTTGTTTGCTACCTCCCAGTCCAACGTGAAGAGGGAGTCCTCTAATAAATCACTAAATGCTGCAGGAGAATGTGGAGCCAACACATGCTGCTGGTGCATGGCAGAGAAATGTGATCATAAATTTCCTCCAGTGTGCTCTAGCGAGCAAAGAAGAAAAAAAATTCCCCCGCTGCAGGGGGCACATGTTTACCCACAGCCCCGCGGAGGCCCGCGAACAATCACCCGCTACCACGCTCGCCTTCAGGGCTCAGCCTGCTACATTTATGCATGGCTCACGTCTCATTATTCATCCTGAGCCTCACTGGAGGGACCCCTCCAGTGGGACAGCAGCCATGACACCAGCATATGGCCGCGGGAGCATCTTTAGCATTCCAGGTGGTAGCCGGCCAAAGGGGACGGAGCCTATCGCAGGAACACCTCTGCAGTCGCAGGCGAAGAATGGAAAGATGGCGATGAATGGACCTGGATGCTCCAGTGAGGATGAGGTTTCTAAAGAGATTTGACTTCTGAAGGAATATTCCAGACTAATCTCTGTATTATAGCATCCATTAAAGCAGACCTTACATTTAACCAGGCATGAGAATGAGGCATGAGACAACACAAGACACAAAATTGTACATAAACATACAAATATTAGAGAGAAAAAGAATATACATATGTTATAATACAGTTTAAGAGAAATGTGATAAAATATTAACGTATATTAACAATTACAGAAGCATATGACACAGATTCTGGCTATGAGGTAGGCTAATTCATAGTGAGTATGAATACAGCAAGTAGTGTCTGCAATACTAACAGTCTAATGTCTAGTAAAAGTGTCATAACAGTAGCAGATTGATATACACAGTCATATCAGTATATTATGACCATTTACCTTACAATGGGAATAGCCACTGTAGGTGTTGTGCTCAATGGTGATGTCTTACACTTTCCTTATGTTCATTATAGAGGATTAATTCATTATATATATATATATATATATATATATATATATATATATATATATATATTTGTTTTTTTGTTTTTTTTTATCAAATAATTTGATTTTGGTAGTGTTTTGCATGGTAGTATGAGCAGATTCACCCTTGTTATTTCACCAGTTTTGTTTGGAGTATACTGATTATTTACAGTTATTTTTGAGTAAATTACTATTTTTTAATTTTCTAATTTTACTCCTGATTTTCTTTCCAATGTATTTTAGTGGGCAATTAACCCGCCCCTTTTATCAACTCTCCCTATCACCAGTGGTGGACAAAGTACTCAACTCTAGTACTTAAGTAAAAGTATTAATACTCATGGTCAAATCATACTCAACTACAAGTAAAAGTTGCTCAGTCAAAAGTTTACTCAAGTTAAAGTACTGAAGTACTTACTTTTGAAAATACTTAAGTATTCAAAAGTGCAAATTATATTTTCTAATATCAGTACATTGCTGTATTCTTTTGAGTTCTTTTACAGAACCTTGTAACTTGCTGAAACCACCTGATGATGTATTGACATGTAGAACCACTCTGCAACAAAAAGTCTACACCACCTGTAAAACTTCAGTAGGGATGAGCGGGTACACCACTATCTGTATCTGTTCAACCATCTAAATCAGTGGTCCTCAACCTTTTGCAAGCTGCCCCCCCACTGCTGGTTCAATGCAGTTCGGGCCCCACTTTTGATACCCCCCCCGCCTCCTTACATTATGTGTGGAATACATGTCTATATTACCAAGTTGAACTGACATTAGGTTCAATCATAGGAGAAATTAGTAGATTTATTTGATAATTTTATCATTATAAGAAAAAATAATATATACTAATATATACTCACTATATAGATTTATATAATACCATAGATGTAATTATTTTATTACAATCATAAATAACTTCCCTATTTCACAAAATAATATAATATAATAATAATTATATAATATATTATTTTATAATAATATAAAATAACATGAGTTTAATTGAAAGCATAAAACTAATGTTAGAAAAATTACACAAGACAATAATATGTGAATTTGTATAAAATACATGTCACATTATTACTAATATTTAATAAAAAAAAATAACATGAAATGAAAAATTAATGTAACACTTCTAATTTCTTCTGGTAATTGTGAAATACTGTAGTGTGTAGTGGATAATTTTGAGACGGTCCCTAACTCTGTAGCGTGTAGTGGGTAATTTTGAGACGGTCCCTAACTTTAGCATGTAGTCATAGTAAACACAAAGCTAAGCTCCTGTGTCATCTGTCATAACAAGTGAACTTTACTAAATGTTGTTTTTGTAGTTTGTTGTCTCCTTCTATTTCACCACCAAACTGTGACTGTGCTGGTGAATCTGCATTTAGTTAACTGATGAGGAAAAGCGGAATTACGAATATCACTTGAGTAATATTAAACTAACTTTAGTGCAGTTTGTGTCTAAGGCTGTGCATGGGTGACTCCACTGCCTGCATTCACATTGTGCTGAATTTGAAATATTTTTTGCACAAAAAATGTTTTTTTTCTGTTTTTAATAAAGTTTATGATTTAACGGTGTGTGTGTGTGTGTGTGTGTGTGTTTGTGGTGATTTGTGGCTGTCCGCTTTTGAGAACAGTATCGGCAGCTAATCAGTCAGGATTTAAGACACGTTATTTAAACACAAGTAGCATTTTTGCAGGGATTTTTTTATGATGATTTTATGACATTAGAATTGTAGTCCTGTGTGTGTGTTTGTATTAGACGTGTGTGATAGCTGTGTTGTAACATGGTGAAAATGCAGGCTAAACAGCTCAACTGCACGCCTAGCAGTTAAAAAATAACTATCTAAAAACTAAAGAGAGACACACCGTGTTGTCGGACTGTCACTGACATCATGTCGGTTCAGAATACTGCTCTCTGATTGGTGGATTTGAAATGAAACTGGCTGATTTGTGCGTTAATCCACCCGCTTACATTTCAATGGTGGCGGGCATTTACTGCATCTCCTTTGTACAAATAGTCAGAGTCTCTGGGATGTTTCAGATTTTTCATGATTTTTCCCCCGCCCATGTACCCTGTGCCTGTTCTCCACTGGGAGAGGTGTTTGTTCAACCTTAATGCTGATCCAAAAGGAATGAGTAACGGCAAACTTCCTAGAAATGTAGTGGAGTCGAAAGTACAATATTTTCACCAAAAAATGAATACTCAAAAAGTGTACTTAAGTACAGTACTCAAGTAAATGTACAGGTAGCCCTCGACTTACAACGCTGATCCGTTCCTACGTCACGTCGTAAACCGAATTTCGGTGTAAGTCGGAACATACGTATATTTATGTACTGTACATAAATAACATACTGTAAGCACTTATCCTATCCTAACACCGTAATTACCAAAAAACACATAAAATACGTTTAATAATGAAATGAAACGGGAATACAGTAATTTATTTTATTACTATTATTTATTAATTATTATTATTTATTACCTTTATTCTTATGGTTGGCTTGTACACTGGAAGGGGTGTTGCAAGGGAGGGAGAGACAGGCTTATTGGGCCAATGTTTGTTGCTGTTTCCCCCTTATCGAATCGCTTTTTACGATATCTAATTTCACTTCCATGGTGATGGCTTTCCTCTTCTTCGATGCACTGCCATCAGAAGAGTCTTCCTTACGCTTGGGAGCCATAATTAGGGTCAGAAAGTTCACAAAATCAAACACTCCCCGGTCCCGAGCCACGTAACCGTGTACTGTATTGTTCCGCCACGTAAGCGTGTATTCTTCTGCCGCGCACACCAAACATGAAGTTCGCATTACGACGTTTACGTCGCAAAACCACTTAAGTTGAAACCAGGCTTTATACAGTAACCACGAAACATCGTAACCCGGGGACTACCTGTACTTCGTTACTGTCCACCACTGCCTATCACTATTACATGCATTGTCCCTGACTCTCTTATGAGGGGCCAGATGAGCTCAGGCCTCCTCCATCACCAGTGACGTCAAGCCCCTTTTTTCCGAACTGCTAGCAATACATCACTTCCGGGCAGCTAGCACACTCTGAGGAAAGCGCAGATCCCCAGTTCTGATGGATTGCCCAGCAAATGCCTGTGTCATTTGACATTGTTTATAGTGCTAGGGAGAGTGAGCCATCTTGCCCACCTGAAGAGAGAACACAGTCAATTCTGCTCTCTCGAGGCCAAACTCTAAAAACCGAGTGATCGGGATTCAAACTCACGATACTTGGATCACAGTGGCAGCCCTTAGTCACCTGAGCCACTCTGGGCCCTGTAAACTACTTTGACAGTATAACTACTGTATATCTCTCAGGCTACAAGTGCCACAAAATCCAAGGAATCCAAGTCCAAAGTTTCTGCAGTTTGTGATGATTTGGGGTGTCAAGTCTTCTGCTGCTGTTTTATCAAGTCCATAGTCAATGCAGATGTATACCAGATTTTAATGCACTATGGCTTTGGTATGCTGGCTGATGTTTGTTGAATGGGTCACCATTCTGGACTGTTCCAAAACAGAGATTGCTCCTTGCCATTTCTTGCCCATGCATCAACCAGACGCTCTTTTTTGGGAGAGCATTGTCTAGGTTGGTGGAGAAAAACCCTAGAAACTCTTGTCCTGCAGTAATTCTATTTCCTTTTGAATGTTATCCTTTATAAGGCCTGTGTAATGTAATATACTCATCCAACCTGAATATGGCTGCTTGGATTGATAACATGGCAGTCACACTTTTCTGATGGAATGTAGCAACTGCCCATTGGTTTCTAAGTGCATTTTGTTCTTAAAAGCTGGTAAAGATGTTCCCTTTATTCCAAAATTATTGCCCATAGTAGGCTAATGGACTCTGAGGTAGAGAAGCAACAGATGGAGATTAAGTTGAAAAGTGCTTGAGTCTTTTTACACAGCCCCAGAAATGGAAAGCCTTTCAGTCTTCATATTGATAATGATTGTCTAGCACTCTGGAGCACACCGCTTCAGTTACTTGTCTTGTATTTCCAGGTTTGCTTTGCTGCAACTGAGAAACTGCAATCTCTGCACAATAAACAGTGACCCTAAGCAGAAAAGGCATGTTGGTGGTGCCAGCTCAATTCAGGGCTCTTTGATCTTCACATTTTTTTAAAAATGAAACAGTCACACCGAGTATTACAGCAAGTCTTTCAAACCTGAGATTATAACAGTTGGGTCTCTGATGGTTTTGCTACTTGTTCACATTTTTTCATCACAACAGTACAGCAGGACGCCCAGTACAGTAAACTCAAACAACGACTAAAGCTATTATAAGCTACATAAAAACCTAAAGCATACTCACTCACTCCAAGAAAAAAACTAACTCTGTCCAACTAAACATTAAAAAAAATTTACATTTGCATTTATAACTGTTTTTCCCAATAACATCATGTTATTATTTCATCTGAAATTAAGTTCTACCAACAAGACTACTCAGTTTTACACTAAACCCATAAATGGAACTGGCTACCATTGCTAACGAACACTAGAATTCAATAGTCACCTAAATATTCCAGTCATCACCAGAACTTCTCACAACTCATGTCCAGATCTTCTAAAGATCTCTCAGACTAAACAATGTGGTTTAGAACACAATATGGCAGTGACCTATAACTAGGGATGTCCCGATCCGATCTCAAAGATCGGAATCGGGCCGATCACGGCATTTTTTAACTGATCGGTATCGGCTTTTCTGAACACAAACCTAAGCCCGATCTTTGTCGTAAACAAAGGAGTCGTAAAACGAGAGCAGAGCTTGTATCAGAACGTGATTATAATGTCTGCTGTGTGGACGTACTTCAAATTAGAAAGCGATAGGAGTCCAACAGCGAGGTGTAATGTCTGCAATATGAGTGTTTCACGGGGTGGTAGTAGCAGATCTGCATTTAATACCGTGACATGCGGTGAGGTTCATGGTTGGTGAGACACTGACTCCTTTAGAGCCGGATTTACAAACATATAAACCCAAAAGGGAGCTTATTCAATTGGCTACTGGTTATTTCGTACCTCATCAGCGTTCTTCTCTCTCTCACTCACGCACACACACACACGTAAGGTACATAGTAAAGATAAGAAAAAACGTTACAATTACAGCAGCGAGAAAACCTGCCGTGCACTTGACTCACTCGCCTCCTCAGTAAAAACACAGCAGCAACAAGCAGCCGTTGGCTCACGTACGCCCCCCTTCAGTGCGGAGGAGTACGGCCCTGCCTCATGCTTTGCCTTTTCACTGCTGTTTTATGTCCCATCAGCAAAACTAAATATGTCTCTAACAAACATTAAACGTAAATGGTTAAAGACATTAGCCAGACTGTGGAAAATCAGGGTATATAAACGTATATGCAAACATTATATTGGCGACATGCAGCGATACGGCAACAGGCACGCGCCAACTGCATGTATCAACCCAGTTTGTGATGGATTGCACATTCAGAGGTGAGGCTCGGCTCGGCGCTACCGCACCTCGCGTTTCTCCCTTGTATTTGAACAGTAAATATGCAATTTCAGCGATTTTGACTATAAAAATTGTTCGAAATTAGTCATAAAGATCAGTGGACAAATATTAATATAAATTTTGTTATTTTTTTTCTTGTCATGATGACAGGTGAGGCTGACCGCACGTCCCTGATTTAATACTACAAATTTAATACGGCACCTAAAAAATAAACATTTAACAGAATACAGTGAGTTCGTTCAGACAGCTCAGTTAAAGGCTGTACCTAAGTAATCTACACTATCAGAAAGTTTTAAAAGAAAAGTTCTCTTGAGACGGCGCTAAGGCCAAGAAGATCACAGAGAGGGTCACTGAATTCATTGCTTTGGATGACCAGCCGATCGCTGTGGTAGAGAATACAGGTTTTCAGCGTCTTTTAGAGCTTTTGGAAACACTTAACAATAGTTTGGAAGATGGCAGTTTTTCCCTAAAGCATTGCAGTTGTTAAATATAAACATTGGATTAATTTGATTAACTATAATGTAATGTGTGCACTGTGTGAGGAGTATTATCTAGTTCTTATCTAGAAAATAGAAGTATCGGTTTGAGACTCGGTATCGGGAGACACAAAAAAATTAATGACTCGGATCGGAACAGAAAAAACGTGATCGGGACATCCCTACCTATAACAGTTGTATTAAGTCCACAACTAATTGTAGGAAAGTTTATTAATGACTGTCATTAATACCAGTGGTGGACAAAGTACTCAACTCTAGTACTTAAGTAAAAGTATTGATACTCGTGGTCAAAATTTACTCAACTACAAGTAAAAGTTGCTCAGTCAAAAGTTTACTCAAGTTAAAGTACTGAAGTACTTACTTTTGAAAATACTTAAGTATTCAGAAGTACAAAATATATTTTGTAATATCAGTACATTGCTGTATTGTTTTGAGTGCTTTTACAGAACCTTGTAACTTGCTGAAACCACCTGATGAACCCCCCTAACCCCCCCCCCCCAACGCTGAGAGTTTCACTGATTACGTTTATAATTGTGCATAAAACAAATGTTAGAAAAATTACACAAGACAATAATATGTGAATATGTATAAAATACATGTCACATTATTACTAATATTTAATAAAAAAAAAAGATGAAACAATCATGAAAATGGCTGAAATTAATGTAAGATTTCTCATTTCTTCTGGTAATTGTGAAACACTGCAGCATGTAGTGGATAATTTTGAGACGGTCCCTAACTCTAGTGTGTAGTGAGAGTGAACAGAAGGCTAAGCTCCTGCGTCATCTGTTATAACAAGTGAACTTTACTAAATGTTGTTTTTGTAGTTTGTTGTCTTCTATTTCACCACCAAACTGACACAAAGCGGAATTACAAATATCAAATGAGTGACTAATATTAAACTAACTTTAGTACAGTTTGTGTTTCAGGCTGTGCATGTGCGACTCCACTGCCTGCATTCACATCATGCTGAGTTTCAATTATTTCTTGCATAAAAAAAAAATTTTTTCCTCAATTTTCAATAAAGTTTATGATTTAACGGTGTGTGTATGTGTGTGTGTGTGTTTGTGGTGATTTGTGGCTGTCCGCTTGTGAGAACAGTATCGGCAGCTAATCAGTCAGGACTTAAGACACGTTATTTAAACACAAGTAACATTTTTGCAGGGATTTTTTTATTATGGGGCTCCATGCAAAATGTCACCTCGTGGTGTATCAATGATCCTAAGAAAGGTGAGGAATCAGCCCAGAACTACACAGGAGGAGCTGGTCAATGACCTGAAGGGAGATTCCAAGGTTACTGTGGCTAATACACTAAGACGTCATGATTTAAAGTCATGCATGGTGAGGAAGGTTCCCCTGCTTAAATCAGCACATGTCCAGGCCCATCTTAAACCATACATATAAAATACATAAGTTTGCCCATGACCATTTGGATGATCCAGAGGAGTCATGGGAGAAAGTGCTGTGGTCAGATGAGACCAAAATAGAACTTTTTGGTCTTAATTCCACTTGCCGTGTTTGGAGGACGAAGAATGATGAGTACCATCCCAAAAACACCATCCCTACTGTGAAGCACGGGGGTGGAATCATCATGTTTTGGGGGTTTTTCTGCACATGGGACAGGACGACTGCACTGTATTAAGGAGAGGATGACCGGGGCCATGTATTGTGAGATTTTGGGG